>CM056554.1:24509237-24565255 GCA_029721515.1 Synanceia verrucosa | reverse complement strand
CCGACTTCCTGTTGGAATTTCAGCTTCCTGCCAAGAGACAATTTTGTTTGTCTGGGTATGCTTAAGATGTGTACAGATTTTCGTTGAGGTACGCCAAAGTTGGCGACTTTCCCTGTGGGGATTTTTCAACTTTGTAGGGGGCGCCATTCAGCCATTTTGCGTGCAATGTGTGCAAACACCCCAAATTTATACAACTTTTTAACGATGGGAAAGGGGTGAAATTTGGGAAAACAAAGTGTCAGTAATAATAATAATAATAATAATAATAATAATAATAATCATAATAAACACTACAGTTTCAATAGGTCCCTTGCGGACCTGTTTCACAGTCCGCTCGGGCCCTAATAATAATAAGAATAAACATTACAGTTTCAATAAGTCCCTTGCGGACCTGTTTCACAGACCGCTCGGGCCCTAATAAGAATAAACATTACAGTGTCAATAGGTCCCTTGCGGACCTGTTTCACAGTCCGCTCGGGCCCTAATAAGAATAAACATTACAGTTTCAATAGGTCCCTTGCGGACCTGTTTCACAGTCCGCTCTGGCCCTAATAAACACTACAGTTTCAATAGGTCCCTTGCGGACCTGTTTTACAGTCCGCTCGGGCCCTAATAATAATAAACACTACAGTTTCAATAGGTCCCTTGCGGACCTGTTTCACAGTCCGCTCGGGCCCTAATAAACACTACAGTTTCAATAGGTCCCTTGCGGACCTGTTCCACAGTCCGCTCAGGCCCCAACTACTACAGTCATATGTAATCAAATCCAAATGTTAAAGTATTGATGGCATTAATAAGATCCTGCTGATCCAGCATCATGTCTGAATGCTTCTCCATTTACTTGAGATTGAAATGCAAAAATGTCAACATATTTACCTTATCTGGTCTAAGTTGTGATCTAAGAGGGGAAACAGAGTACCTTCTGGCACTGAATATTCTCTCTGATGGAACACTGGCTGCAAGGATACACAAAAGCCTTTTTGCCAGCCTGGCAAGATGAGGCTCTGTAAAGAAAAGAAAATATAGAAAAATATCCATGTTGTTATTGTGATGAATCATTATTTTAGTAGTATAGTAAAGCACTGTATAAAAACAGACCATTTATTATCATTAGGCTACCATTCATATCAGTATACAGAGGAGTTTGCTTATACTTGTTTTGGTTGCTAAACTAAACCATCCGGCTCAGGTGAAGAAAGTGTCCTGAATAGCTTCACACATTTAGCTGATCCAGCTGCAAACTAGTATTTGGTTGATTCCAATGTCCACTTAATTATATGGTAATACACACATAGTGACTGTCAACTAAAATGGTTAAAACAAATGAAGAGTATGGCGTTGTTATGCTTTCAACTATCACTCACTAATGCCGTGTCTTCATTTCACTGTTTCACCGTCTCATCGTGAAGTTCAGCTGGTTAGCTTAGAATATTAGCTGCTAGCAGCTAGATGCATTTTTAATATGCTGGCGGTGGGCGCTGCAGCTGCACTATGGGGCTTATGTTAACATTATTGACTGATGAATAGTTGCATTCTCCTTAAACCCGAAGTCCCCACATCATGCATTTCAGCTAAAACGTTAACATTATTAACTCCACAGCTATGGAGTTGTGGGTCACGCAGATTAGACACAAGGTTTGAAGTATTGCTGCCTTTAGCAGACACTTTTTCCTGCACTTTTCCGGCATTCTTAAAATACCCAAAAATACGCCCATAATTCAGACTTGGTCCTCTTTGAAGGCTGATAGATGTCCTGAGCACTGTTGTCTCCTCCTCCGGCCATGAGTCCAGCTTCAGAAAGTGTAAACATAAGGCTGTAGCCACAAAATGCGCCTGCGCGGCAACTTCAGCAGACTCTGATGAGATGCTGGAAAGGCTCTCAGTGCCGACACCGCGGGCACGGTAATCGACCGCAATAATGTTTTATTTTCAAATTAAAACGGTAATTGTTATAGTCAACATTTTTATCGGGGTTTACCACTACACCAGTAACCGTGACATCCCTAGTCCCCACACTGAAGTTATATGAGACTACAAACTGCTATAGTAATATGGGATTGGACCTCTCTGGAGGCCCTCTCTACTGGTGGTGTCACGTTGGTTCCTGAACTTCAAGGGCTTTAAGAATAACTGAAATCTGAAAGCTAACGACTCTCATCCATTGTGACACCACATATCAGAAATGTATGAAACCAATATATCAAAACAAGATAAAAGTTAGGTTAGAATGATAAAGCTGCTTGAGTGACTGGTGTTTCCGCTGCACTACTCTTCTTTGCAGAGGCACCCTGCTGCACCAATTCACTAAATTACCGTCTGTGTTTTTAACGCTGTGCCATCTCAAGTAATATTCAAGCCTCAAGTGAGATGAACTTTGACTCGGGAGCAAATTCACAAAAGGATTGTGTGCATTTGTACATTTTTTAATGGGGAAATATGAAGAATTTGGTGCAAAATTTTCCTTTTTATATGTAAACAAGTCAAACAAAAAGAGTCTGGCAAAGATCAGTGGATGTACATGTGAAATTCATGGTGCTGTAATACCATTAACTGTGAATTCACCTCCCAGTGTATGTTTGAAAAGAAGCCTCGAGAGATTTACCTGTACGGTGTTTTATATCTAGGACACAAAACATGTTGCTCCCAACACTGAGTGAACTGTTATTTCCATCCTCACAAGCCACAGTAATATTTCTTACATTGGTGACATTTAGTATTGAAACCTCTCTAGAAACCATGAGGTCATCAGGATATTGCTGAAGTCTGACGTTTTGCTTCCTTTTCAGTCCAGTCTTGACATCTGTATTTTTATGATGTGACAGGGTGGCTGTAGCTCAGTTGGTAGAGTGGTTGTCCTTACAAGCAAGGGTAATGGGTTCGATCTCTCATTACTCCCTGTGTTAAATGCAGAGGAAAATTTAGTGTATGTACAGTATGTATATGAGAAATAAAGCTTATTATTATTATTATCAAGTTCGGTGGAAGGAGAAGACAACTGATATCTTCAATATCATCTGTTCACCCTGTTTTTCTTTTTCTATGCAAAGCTGCTGTTTCAAATATTTTATCAGATGGATTTTTGTATTTGTTTTTTATGGAATGCTTATTGAAATATAATAAAATTTTCATATCTTGATTTAAAAATGTGGTTCTATCCTGTTATCTGTACCAGATTCAGAGGTGACAAGTCAAAAGGCAACAAAGATCTGACTGTTTCCACCCCAAATCTGCAAATTTACCTCCAATTCTCTGTATCTTCACTCTCACAGACACTCCAGTAAATAAACAACAGCTCATTGGCTGATCCTTGTCACATGACCAGCTCCATCAATACACGTAATCTCTAGTATGATGCAATCATATAAGCTACATGTATTGTTTGTTGTCTTGTGATATTAACATGTTTGGTCGGTAACTGGCTGCTCTTTAGCCTCTCTGCCGTGGCTCCTTCTGGCTTTAAGAAAAATCACAATTTTATTATTTTAATTTTAATTCTATTTAATTATTTTGTTGCACAGTTATTGTGATACTTGAAATTTAAATTTGAAAATATTCTTTTGTTGTTTAAAATGTGCATCATCCACTTGTGTAGTATGGCCCGCACCTTCACCCAAACCCACCCTCGATAAGCTAATAGATAAAGAAAAAGGAAGATGGAGAGTTTAATTTTGCATTGACAGATGAATTTGCCTTCCCTGCCAACAATGCTAGTTAGTGATGGACAATTGAGCTTCATGGAGCACTTGTGATATTTTATCTCCTCTGCTCTTGGTTTACAGAAAAAGGCTAGTGTAATATATCCATCCATCCATCCATCCACCCTGGACATGTCGCCAGTTCATCACAGGGCACATAAACTTAGACAACCACTCACACTCACACCTACGGGCAATTTTGAAATTAGCCAATTAACCTAATCCCCAAGCATGTTTTTGGATGGTGGGAGGTACCTGGAAAGAACCCATGCAGACATGGGGAGAACATGCAAACTCCACACAGAAAGCCCTGGGCCAGGAATTGAACCCAGTACTTTCTTGCTGTGAGGTGACAGTGCGAACCACTGCACCACCGTGCAAAATTAGTAAATTTCCAATACATCTTTAAACCGAGATCACCACCGAGAGGAGTCAAGCAAGTGTTAGCTTACTTTCATCTTTGATATGTGGCACAAGCGTTTATTTGGCTGTTATTTTGCAACAAAAAATATTTTATAGTCAGATCTGATCATGGGTTCAGGTGCATCAGTTAAAAAAAGATAAGTAGAAGGGGATGAAAACACACTGAAATGGACTTAAGTTATAATTAAATACAAACTGGATCATATTTACACCCAGAGCTGAACAAATTATCCTTACACCCAGTGTATGGTGTTTACCACCCAGTGTTATATTAACACTATTACTGATTACCAAAATGTTGTTAATGTTTCTGTAATGGGCGACACAGTGTTGCAGTGGTTAGCACCGTCGCCTCACAGCAAGAAGGTACTGGGTTCGATTCCCAGCCCAGGGCCTTTCTGTGTGGAGTTTTCCTTGTGTCTGTGTGGGTTCTCTGCAGGTGCTCTGGCTTCCTCCCACCATCCAAAAAACATGCATGGGGATTAGGTGAGGATAGGAATGTCGATCAACATTGGTTGTAGTTCTTTCACTCGCCTCAGTATCGCTCAGTGGTGGCAGTAATGCACCTCTCAGTTGGTTTGCCCAACTGCCATTAAACCCCAAAGTTTTGTGATTATACTGGAAAAAAAATATTTCAGAGACTGAAAATGGAATACGAACCCAAATCGTGGAGGGGAAAGGGAAGTAACACACTTGCAATCAGATGGAAATAAATTGCCAATGGTAGAAGTTATTTATTTATTTATTTATTTATTTTGGCACTACGGTAGGTGCAAAAAAATAACAACAGAAAAGGGCCAGGGAGTGAGCTGATAAATCAAAGAATAAAATATAACCAAAAGAGGACTCCCTTAAAAATAAAGCCGAGCTAATATCAATAAACAACAGACTCAAAACAAAATACTAACTACTCTAACTAAAACCAAATACAACTGATCAGCCCCTTACCTAAGAACTAAAAGTGTTAAATGTGGTATGGCTTACCTAGGCCCAAATCTGAGTGGCACACATAAAGAGCATATGCACACACACATACTGTGACTTTACACAAAAAGGTCTGACAAAGGTCTAAAGCCTGGTTTATGCTTCTGCGTCGCAGCGACGGCAGAGCTACGGCGTAGACCCGACGCCGTCATTGAGCATTCGAAGTTCTGCGTCGCGGGAACGCGTTGCTCTGCGATTCACCGCCAAGCTGAAAGGGGGGTGTGGCGGTGTCTTTGTGTGGCTTCTGGGGGCTCATATCGGATTCCTTGGTTTTCTTCCGACAGTAAACAATAACAAGTGAAATGGAGCGGGTGTTTCTGGAGATGGAGCTCATAAAATTTAAAAAGAAATGCTGTTACTACAAATGTTGAAGCACAGACGACGTTTGCAGAGGTGGTCTGTCCAACTATTCCGTACCGCTTGTGCCGCTCCACAAATAGCGGTGTTGTTGACTGGAAAAGCAACCACCGGAAATTACGTTCTGAGAGGACCAATCACAGCCTTTGCCGTTTGCGTCTCAACGCGTTGACGCAATGCATAGTCAGGATTTTTTGGAGGTGCGCATCAGGCTACGGCGTATGGTCCGCGTAGGGGTCTGCGTCTATGCCGTAGCTACGCCGTCGCCGCAAAGCAGAGGCATAAACCAGACTTAATGAGGTGTCTCTCGGTGACTACAGGGCGCTCCAGCTTCTTATCTCCTGCTTTATCCTGCTGTCACTCTCCGATTGGCCGAGCCCCATTCCCAAGCAGCTGTTGTCATCTCCGCAGACGCAGGTGATTGTATATTAGCTGATGGGACGCTCTGCTGTAGCACACGGGGACGATCTGAAACACAAAGGAAATCACGCACACAAGCGCACACGCATGTACATGCACAGCACGAAGGGAGATACACCTAGCGGCCCACAGCTGTAACAGGTGGTTTCTTGAGGAAGACATCCTTGATTTTGAGTTTGATGGTCAAAGATACCGTTGAACCGGAATACACAGAGGAGGAGCTACGAGCTAGAGAGCGGAAGTTTATATATGGTTGTGAGGTATCTGGAAAGTAGTATGAGTTTTTGTCTTTTCGGCTTCATTTAGTAAAGGGTTGTTTCATGTCATATATTTTGTAGTATTAATAGCAAACTAAAATCTACATACTATCATTGAATTCTTTGAGAAATGTCTTCATTAAATGAGTATTAAATATAGTCAGACTCACAGACACATAAACCGACACAACGTCAAACAAGGATTTCCATCATTCATTTCAACTCTAACTCTAACCCAGGGGTGTCCAAACTATGGCCCGCGGGCCCTTGGTCCATTTTTAATTGGCCCGCAGCAAATTCTAAAAATATCTAATAATGGAATATGGCCCACACATGAATCTCACGCTCAACTGTATTGTAGTTCTTAGTTTTAAAACCAGGTGGAGCTACTCAGTAGCAGCACTCAACAAGGTAGCTTCTCCACAAAAATAAATGAATCAAAGAAAAAATTTGCCACGCATGACCAAAGATGGCAGAAACAAAGAAACGCAAGATAGCAAGTGAATGCAGAAAATTTCAGACACGGTGGGAAAATGAATATTTCTTCAAAGAAGTCAGAGGGAAGTGTGTCTGTTTGATTTGCAGTGAAACGGTTACAGTGATGAAAGATTATAATATACGATGACACTATGAAACCAAACATCAGACGCTGTCCGAAATCAAATGTGCTTTTCCAAAGGCCAACATTTCTTAAAAAGGGGAAATATGTGTCTGTGATCACATCTCTTATGACAGAATTCAGTCAGCGCTTACAAGATTTTTCTGTCATTGAGAAAGAAATCAAGCTGTTCTCAACTCCCTTCCTGGTGGATGCAGAAGAAGTGGAGGAGCGTCTGCAATTAGAACTTATCGAAATGCAGTGTGATGATTCTCTGAAGAATCAACATCAGTTTCTCTCCCTACCCGACTTCTACCAGAGCTTGGAAAAGGCCAAGTTTCATCTGATGCGATGCAACAGAGCAAACATTTTCTCTGTTAACTCAGACTGAGAACCAAAATGACCGACAGCCATCTCTGTGATGTGCTTCGCATCTCAACCACCAAACTTACTCCTGACCTGCCAGCCATTCTTCAGTCCAAAGCGGAGCATCACTGCTCCCATTAAGTGCAACTCTGTTCCCATTGTAGGTGAGTTAAAATATATTACACAGTATTCATCTGTTCAAAAGCCCAATTACTTAATAAATTCAATCAATTAAAGTTGATAACATTTTCTAAATAAAATGTTAGCTGATGTGTTAACAACCCCAATAAGTTATTTACATAACTAGCTTAAATATACCCATCCCCTTGTCCCCTTATTTTTCCCTCTTTATATAGCGATGTGAAGGGGATCACCAGCCTAACTAAGAAGCAATCTAAGGCTGCAGTTTTGAGAATGAGCCGCCAACCCTTTTTGTAAAAATAATAATAAATGAAAACCTATTAATGGAGATTTGTGATGTAGGCAGTTGTTTTTTTTTCTTTAAGCATATTCGGTTATCAAGCATAATTTACCTACATTTGATTGATTTTCTAAACTTTAACAGACTAGAGGTGAGGCAATATAAACTTTAAACTTTAAACTTTTTTTTTTTTTTGGTATATAGAGACAAAGTCAAAAGTATTAAAAATGGCCAAAATAGGCTCAGGACTTAAAGGGTTAAACTTAAAGAACTAGGCCGCCTAAAGAAAACTGTCACTGGGACACAGATAAAAGGTCTCTTCCTATATATCTGTAGTGAGATGCACGAACGTGCTCAATAATAAAACAGTATGTTCTGAATATTACATAGTGACGTAGTTCCGGAGGGCAAGTGGGACTATATTCATGCTATCCTAACGGACATGTTAGTTCTACTGTAATGCAACTTGTTGGAATTAATAAAAAACCATGACAAGGAACATTGTGTATGTGTTTATCGTGACATGGTGTCAGAAGTCACGGACTGAACGCCAAGTTTGATGGCCAAGTTTGGACCGCCAGAACACTTTAACTTTACACAGCCAGCGGAATGCCCAGTGCGGAGGCGCCAATTCGATAGGTTTCGAGTGGCTTCCAAGCTCAACAAAGAGGGCGGTGAGGTACAAGTTAACTCACTTATGTATTCGATGGGGAAAGAACCAGAGTCAATTCATGAATCATTAGTATTAGCAAAACTAAAATGCCTAAACAGTTAATTGCCATGACACATGAACAAACGGATGACGTTGATCAAACTTTCTTCATTGGAGCAGTGACAAATCAGGCCCACACAGTAGTTGAGCAGCCAGATTTCAATGATGATTGGCGTGTCACACTTCCCATTAACAACAGTTTAGTTGACTTGATTGATACATACAATAAACTGCCACACAAGCCCCAATTAGCCAAGATGACAGCCAGTGCCACTAGCCCAGGAGGGGAAGTGGAATGCATTGGCAGATTCCTGGCCTCTAGTCAGCACAAGGGCCAAAAGTATGCCTTCTGGATAAACATAATTAAAGGACAGTTCGCACAGAACCTAGTGGGGGGAGGAGTGGCCAAAAGAATGGGCCTACTGAAAAGACTCAATGCAGTCAGCACTGCGGGGGCCGACAACATATTTAGGCAAATAGGGCTCTTACAGTGTGACCCAGTTAAAATTGAAATGAAACCAGACGCTGAGCCCTAAGCCACCACAGCGCCCCGCCGAGTGCCGTTTGCCCCCCCTGCCCAAGGTCGAAGCGGAACTGGAGTGCATGTTGGCACTCGGCATCATCGAGCATGTGACGGTGCCCACTGACTGGTGTGCACCCATGGTGCCAGCAGAGAAGAAGAACAAGGATCAGGTCAGAGTGTGCGTCGATCTCAAGCGTCTTAACAAGGCCATCAAGCGGGAAAAATATGTGTTGCCAACACTGGAGCCAGAGTACTCTCCACGTTAGATGCCTCTAGTGGCTTCTGGCAAATTCCCCTTGACCCTGCCAAAAACTGACCACCTTCATCACACCCATGGGCAGGTTCTGCTTCGGGCGGCTCCCGTTCAGCCCCTGAAATCTTCCAGAGATGACCGACCTGCTCAGGGGCCACGTTGGAGTCATGGTCACGATGGACAACATACTTGTCTACGGTGCGGATGAGGAAGAACACAACAGGCAACTGAATGCAGTCCTCCAGACCATCAGGCGGTCTGGACTGAAATTGAACAAAGCAAAGTGTTGTTTCAGCAATTCAGAAATTGGCTACTTCAGACACATAATTAGTGCAAAGGGCATGAAAACAGACAAAAGCAAGGTGAGCCCACCTAGGGGCGTGGCCAAATGCCTCCACAGCGCCACCCTTTACATGTTTACATGTTGTGATGCAACATAGTTGACCCCATCAACTTCATTCCACTTCTCAAACATCCACAACACGTTCATGAAGCTACATTACGAACGCCTTGAAGCTACGATAAAGGGTGTCCGTATGGCGGCGCAGCATCTTCATTTTTCGCCAAGAAAATACGTTTGGCTTTTTGATGGCTTTAATAAAGTCGTATCATCATGAAATTTGATACACAGGTCAAGGGTGACGACCTCTAACATATGATGGGGGCCACACCCATGAGTGGTCAAAATGGCTCCATAGCGCCCCCTTCAAATTTTCAAAAAGTTCCTTCCCATTGGGGTTTTTATGGAGTTGGAACATAAAGATCGGTACATGTGCAACTTGACCAGACGCATAAAAAATCTCTTGCACCAATTGTCTACTCCAAACAGGAAGTCGGCCATTTTGAAGTTTTGATTCGCTGCTGAAAACCTAGCCAGGCAAAAGTTGTGGTCTGCACATAATTAGGTCAAAGGGCGTGGCTACTAGCGTTCCATAAACTTTGGCGAATTTGCCATCTAAATTTGAACGACTCTCACGTTCACATACTCGATCCGAGCAGCTTTGAATTTCCTGAGCCTGATGGGGGGTTAGCCCTGAACGTTCCGATATATTCATGTCACGACTTACTCATGGCGCCCCCTGGTGGTAACAGGAAGTGACCAGTTCTTTGGCTTTTTGAAAGCTTGAATAAACTCGCATCATCATGAAAGTTGATACACAGGTCAAGGGTGGCGACCTCTAACATTTGTTGTGGTCCACACCAATGGGTGGGGCAAAATGGCCCCATAGCACCCCCTTGAAATTTTCAAAAACTCCTCCCCATAGGGGTTTTTATGGAGTTGGAACACGAAAATCAGTACACACGTGTAATTTGTCCAGATGCACAAAAAAGTCTCTTGCACTAACTGTCTATTACAAACAGGAAGTCGGGCATTTTGTTTCCACTCTTCATTTTGGCATGATTTCCACATTAAACCGAATGGTTTAATGTGGAAATTTAACCGAAATCAAATGGTCGTAACTCCTTTGTGTATTGTCCGAATCGCTTAACGTTCATTGTCCCCCGATACATTATGCCGTCTCCATCTGAAACCTGACTGCGACATACGAGGGCCCTTCATAACCACTCGCAGTTTTCTAGTATCATGTTGAATCATGATGTTTCTACTCAAATCTAACAAGAATAAGCAATATTTTGTGGAAAAAAAATGCTTTTAAATGAAGAATACAGGTAAATCAGCTTTCCCATGCATAAATCATCCTGAAAATGCCCCAAACGCCTTTTCTCACCATGAAAATCCCAAAAAGACACAGAAAACAGATACATTATGAATTCACAGAACATACCCAAAACTCATTATATCGTGTTGTGTTAGGATTTTGTGTATGCATTTAGTCAGATTGTAGCTATATTTTTATTAGCATGAGTTTAAAAATCATATAACCAGAGGCATTGCTTAAATGATGGTTTTTCAGCTGCACATAAAAGCTGCAGACTGGAATTATTTCTCTTTTTAAGGTCACATCATTCTCATCCTACTGGCTAGGTCTTTCTCACTCAGAGTGCATGGTAAAATTACAATGTATTCTTCTCCAGACTCTTGTTGATTCAGTCTGTACAGTTCCTAAGCATTTTGAAACCAATAAATTTGTGCTCATTGTGGTTATGTATCTCCAGGAGACAATAGGAAGGTTTCACACAGCGGGAAAAAGAGGTTCATGATAGATAGGCCCTGTTGAGATGTAAAAGGTCATGCTTGTGCTATTTTATGAGTTGTTTTAAGCATAGACATGTTTACTAGTTATGGTTTGTTATTATCAGATATTTTTACTAATTATGGTTTGTTTTAATTATACGCTCACGTTATGATGTATTCAGTCATATACAGTTTTACTAGTTGTGAGGTTTACCATTTTATTCTGATAAATATGTCGAAATGCTTTATCTGAAATAATGAATAGTGTAAAAGTAGTTTCATGGTTTTCAGACAAAGAACAGAGATTCACAGAGTACAGGAATGTGTCCTTATCTCTTTGGCTGGAGATATCTCCGGTGGGCACACAATAACACTTTGGAGGTCCAGGGTGCCGCCTCGGGACACCCTTTTGTACCAAATATCAACCAATGAAGAGAAGAACTGATGACAGCCAACACCCCGAAGACCCAAAGACAACGCCTAGCCAGAAAGTGAAACTTGTCAGCTGTATAAAGATTGAAAATAGCCTTGTGCGAGGCTTAGGTCGCACAAGGTGCTCTTGGAGCACGTAAGCCTCATCTAGTTTTTTGTTTGTGCAATCCAACACGCAGATCTGTAAATTACACTTTTGACTTGCTGAAATCATTAAAAGTGATTTCACTTTGGACCTCCTCGTCATCTCTTCCTCTCATCTAAGACCACGCAGGAAAGCAGGTGAATGGTAGGGCAACTCGTCTTGGGAGTCAGACACTTGTTACCGGTTTAATACTGCTTATAGTAGGGGAACTGATTGCGAGGTACCTTTCAGATAGTGAAGTACAGTTACTAGAACATGTACCATTTACATAGAGATGTAAA
The DNA here is from genome assembly GCA_029721515.1 of Synanceia verrucosa. Taxonomy (NCBI): domain Eukaryota; kingdom Metazoa; phylum Chordata; class Actinopteri; order Perciformes; family Synanceiidae; genus Synanceia; species Synanceia verrucosa. Next base: position 24,553,251 of record CM056554.1, on the reverse strand, counting down.
GAACGGGAACTTCAAGGTATGTACCATTCACATTTGAAGTAAGGGAAAGTTATCACATGTACCCTATAAGGAGTGATAGACCACCGGCTTTTCCTAACAGTTGAAACATGATGTTTCCACTCAAATCTAACAAGAATAAGGAATATCTTGTGGAAAAACTGCTTTTGAATGAAGACTAGAGGTAAATCAGCTTTCCCACGCGTAAATCATCCTGAAAATAACGTCTTTTCTCACCTTGAAAAGCCGAAAAAGACATAGCAATCAGATACATTATGAATCAACAGAACACACAAAACTCATTATATCATGTTGAAACATGATGTTTCGAATTAAATCTAACAAGAATAAGCAATATTTTTTTGAAAAAAAATGCTATTGAATGAAGAAAACAGGTAAATCAGCTTTCCCATGCTTAAATCATCCTGAAAATGCCCCAAACGCCTTCTCTCGCCTTGGAAAGCCCAAAAAGACATAGAAAACAGATATATTATGAATCTAGAGAATATACTCAAAACTCATTATATAGTGTTTATCTTGATGTTTCGACTCAAATCTCACAAGAAGAAGTAAAATTTTGTGAAAAAAATGCTTTTGAATGAAGAATACAGGTAAATCAGCTTTCTCCTTGCATTAATCATCCTGAAAATGCCCCAAACGCCTTTTCTCGCCTTGAAAAGCCCAAAAAGACACAGAAAACAGATACATTGTAAATCTACAGAACATAACCAAAACTCATTATAGCGTGTTGAAACATCATGTTTCCACTCAATTCTAACAAGAATCAGCAATATTTTGTGGAAAAAAATGCTTCTGAAAGAAGACTAGAGGTAAATCAGCTTTCCCATGTGTAAATCATGCTGAACATGCCTCAAACGCCTTTTCTACCCTTGAAAAGCCCAAAAAGACACAGAAAACAGACACATTGTGAATCTACAGAACATAACCAAAACTCATTATATAGTGTTGAAACATCATGTTTCGACTCAATTCGAACCAGAATCAGCAATATTTTGTGGAAAAATTGCTTCAAATTGAAGAAAACAGGTAAATCAGCTTTCCCATGCGTAAATCATGCTGAAACTGCCCGAAACGCCTTTTCTCGCCTTGAATAGCCCAAAAAGACACAGAAAACAGATACATTGTGAATCTACAGAACATAACCACAACTCATTATATTGTGTTGAAACATCATGTTTCACCTCAATTCTAACAAAAATAAGCAATATCTTGTGGAAAAAATGCTTCTGAAAGAAGACTTGAGTTAAATCAGCTTTCCCATGCGTAAATCATGCTGAAACTGCCCCAAACGCCTTTTCTCGCCCTGAAAAGCCCAAAAATACACAGAAAACAAATACATTGTGAAACTACAGAACATAACCAAAACTCATTATATCATGTAGAAACATCATGTTTCGACTCAATTCTAACAAGAATCAGCAATATTTTGTGGAAAAAATGCTTTTGAAAGAAGACTAGAGGTAAATCAGCTTTCCCATGTGTAAATCATCCTGAACATACCTCAAACGCCTTTTCTACCCTTGAAAAGCCCAAAAAGACACAGAAAACAGACACATTGTGAATCTACAGAACATAACCAAAACTCATTATATCGTGTTGAAACATCATGTTTCGACTCAATTCTAACAAGAATAAGCAATATTTTGTGGAAAAATTGCTTCAAATTGAAGAAAACAGGTAAATCAGCTTTCCCAAGCGTAAATCATCCTGAAACTGCCCCTAACGCCTTTTCTCGCCTTGAAAAGCCCAAAAAGACAAAGAAAAGAGATACATTGTGAATCTACAGAACATAACCAAAACTCATTATATCGTGTTGAAACATCATGTTTCGACTCAATCATAACAAGAATAAGCAATATTTTGTGGAAAAAATGTTTCTGAATGGACAATAGAGGTACATCAGCTTTCCCATGCTTAAATCATCCTGAAAAAGCCCCAAACGCCTTTTCTCGCCTTGAAAATCCCAAAAAGATAGAGAAAACAGATACATTGTGAGTCTACAGAACATAACCAAAAGTCATTATATCGTGTTGAAACATGAATTTTCTACTCAATTCTAACAAGAACAAACAATATTATGTGGAAAAATTGCTTCAAATTGAAGAAAACAGGTAAATCAGCTTTCCCATGCGTAAATCATGCTGAAACTGCCCCAAACGCCTTTTCTCGCCTTGAAAAGCCCAAAAAGACACAGAAAACAGATACATTGTCACTCTACAGAACATAACCACAACTCATTATATCGTGTTGAAACGTCATGTTTCGACTCAATTCTAACAAGAATAAGCAATATTTTGTGGAAAAATTGCTTCAAATTGAAGAAAACAGGTAAATCAGCTTTCCCATGCGTACATCACCCTGAAACTGCCCCAAACGCCTTTTCTCGCCTTGAATAGCCCAAAAAGACACAGAAAACAGATACATTGTCAATCTACAGAACATAACCAAAACTCATTATATCGTGTTGAAACATCATGTTTCCACTCAATTCTAACAAGAATCAGCAATATTTTGTGGAAAAAAATGCTTCTGAAAGAAGACTAGAGGTAAATCAGCTTTGCCAAGCCTAAATCATCCTGAAACTGCCCCAAACGCCTTTTCTCGCCTTGAAAAGCCCAAAAAGACACAGAAAACGGATACATTGTGAATCTACAGAACATAACCAAAACTCATTATATCGTGTTGAAACGTCATGTTTCGACTCAATTCTAACAATAATAAGCAATATTTTGTGGAAAAATTGCTTCAAATTGAAGAAAACAGGTAAATCAGCTTTCCCATGCGTACATCACCCTGAAACTGCCCCAAACGCCTTTTCTCGCCTTGAATAGCCCAAAAAGACACAGAAAACAGATACATTGTGAATCTACAGAACATAACCAAAACTCATTATATCCTGTTGAAACATCATGTTTCCACTCAATTCTAACAAGAATCAGCAATATTTTGTGGAAAAAAATGCTTCTGAAAGAAGACTAGAGGTAAATCAGCTTTCCCATGTGTAAATCATGCTGAACATGCCTCAAACGCCTTTTCTACCCTTGAAAAGCCCAAAAAGACACAGAAAACAGACACATTGTGAATCTACAGAACATAACCAAAACTCATTATATAGTGTTGAAACATCATGTTTCGACTCAATTCGAACCAGAATCAGCAATATTTTGTGGAAAAATTGCTTCAAATTGAAGAAAACAGGTAAATCAGCTTTCCCATGCGTAAATCATGCTGAAACTGCCCGAAACGCCTTTTCTCGCCTTGAATAGCCCAAAAAGACACAGAAAACAGATACATTGTGAATCTACAGAACATAACCACAACTCATTATATTGTGTTGAAACATCATGTTTCACCTCAATTCTAACAAAAATAAGCAATATCTTGTGGAAAAAATGCTTCTGAAAGAAGACTTGAGTTAAATCAGCTTTCCCATGCGTAAATCATGCTGAAACTGCCCCAAACGCCTTTTCTCGCCCTGAAAAGCCCAAAAATACACAGAAAACAAATACATTGTGAAACTACAGAACATAACCAAAACTCATTATATCATGTAGAAACATCATGTTTCGACTCAATTCTAACAAGAATCAGCAATATTTTGTGGAAAAAATGCTTTTGAAAGAAGACTAGAGGTAAATCAGCTTTCCCATGTGTAAATCATCCTGAACATACCTCAAACGCCTTTTCTCGCCTTGAAAAGCCCAAAAAGACACAGAAAACAGATACATTGTGAATCTACAGAACATAACCAAAACTCATTATATCGTGTTGAAACATCATGTTTCGACTCAATTCTAACAAGAATCAGCAATATTTTGTGGAAAAATTGCTTCAAATTGAAGAAAACAGGTAAATCAGCTTTCCCATGCGTAAATCATGCTGAAACTGCCCCAAACGCCTTTTCTCGCCTTGAAAAGCCCAAAAAGACACAGAAAACAGATACATTGTGAATCTAGAGAACATAACCACAACTCATTATATTGTGTTGAAACATCATGTTTCAACTCAATTCTAACAAAAATAAGCAATATCTTGTGGAAAAAATGCTTCTGAATGGACAATAGAGGTAAATCAGCTTTCCCGTGCCTAAATCATGCTGAAACTGCCCCAAACGCCTTTTCTCGCCTTGAAAAGCCCAAAAAGACACAGAAAACAGATACATTGTGAATCTACAGAACATAACCAAAACTCATTATATCGTGTTGAAACATGAATTTTCTACTCAATTCTGACAAGAAGCAGCAATATTTTGTGGAAAAAATGCTTCTGAATGAAGACTGGAGGTAAATCAACTTTCCCATGGGTAAATCATCCTGATAATGCCTCAAACGCCTTTTCTCGCCCTGAAAAGCCCAAAAAGACACAGAAAACAGATACATTGTGAATCTAGAGAACATAACCAGAACTCATTATATCCTGTTGAAACGTCATGTTTCGACTCAATTCTAACAAGAATAAGCAATATTTTGTGGAAAAATTGCTTCAAATTGAAGAAAACAGTTAAATCAGCTTTCCCAAGCGTAAATCATCCTGAAACTGCCGCTAACGCCTTTTCTCGCCTTGAAAAGCCCAAAAAGACACAGAAAACAGATACATTGTGAATCTACAGAACATAAAAGAAACTCATTATACCGTGTTGAAACATCATGTTTCGACTCAATTCTAACAAGAACAAGCAATATTTTGTGGAAAAAATGTTTCTGAATGGACAATAGAGGTACATCAGCTTTCCCATGCTTAAATCATCCTGAAAAAGCCCCAAACGCCTTTTCTCGCCTTGAAAAGCCCAAAAAGACATAGAAAACAGATACATTGTCACTCTACAGAACATAACCAAAAGTCATTATATCGTGTTGAAACATGAATTTTCTACTCAATTCTAACAAGAACAAACAATATTTTGTGGAAAAATTGCTTCAAATTGAAGAAAACAGGTAAATCAGCTTTCCAATGCGTAAATCATGCTGAAACTGCCCCAAACGCCTTTTCTCGCCTTGAAAAGCCCAAAAAGACACAGAAAACAGATACATTGTGAATCTACAGAACATAACCAAAACTCATTATATCGTGTTGAAACGTCATGTTTCGACTCAATTCTAACAAGAATAAGCAATATTTTGTGGAAAAATTGCTTCAAATTGAAGAAAACAGGTAAATCAGCTTTCCCATGCGTACATCACCCTGAAACTGCCCCAAACGCCTTTTCTCGCCTTGAAAAGCCCAAAAAGACAAAGAAAACAGATACATTGTGGATCTACAGAACATAACCAAAATTCATTATATCCTGTTGAAACATAATGTTTCGACTCAATTCTAACAACAATAACAATATTTTGTGGAAAAATTGCTTCAAATTGAAGAAAACAGTTAAATCAGCTTTCCCAAGCGTAAATCATCCTGAAACTGCCGCTAATGCCTTTTCTCGCCTTGAAAAGCCCAAAAAGACAAAGAAAAGAGATACATTGTGAATCTACAGAACATAACCAAAACTCATTATATCGTGTTGAAACGTCATGTTTCGACTCAATTCTAACAAGAATAAGCAATATTTTGTGGAAAAATTGCTTCAAATTGAAGAAAACAGGTAAATCAGCTTTCCCATGCGTAAATCATCCTGAAACTGCCGCTAATGCCTTTTCTCGCCTTGAAAAGCCCAAAAAGACAAAGAAAAGAGATACATTGTGAATCTACAGAACATAACCAAAACTCATTATATCGTGTTGAAACGTCATGTTTCGACTCAATTCTAACAAGAATAAGCAATATTTTGTGGAAAAAATGCTTCTGAATGGACAATAGAGGTACATCAGCTTTCCCATGCTTAAATCATCCTGAAAAAGCCCCAAACGCCTTTTCTCGCCTTGAAAAGCCCAAAAAGACACAGAAAACAGATACATTGTGAATCTACAGAACATGACCAAAACTCATTATATCCTGTTGAAACATAATGTTTCGACTCAATTCTAACAAGAACAAGCAATATTTTGTGGAAAAATTGCTTCAAATTGAAGAAAACAGGTAAATCAGCTTTCCCAAGCGTAAATCATGCTGAAACTGCCCCAAACGCCTTTTCTCGCCTTGAGAAGCCCAAAAAGACACAGAAAACAGATACATTTTGAATCTACAGAACATAACCAAAATTCATTATATCGTGTTGAAACATGAATTTTCTACTCAATTCTAACAAGAACAAGCAACATTATGTGGAAAATTGCTTCAAATTGAAGAAAACAGGTAAATCAGCTTTCCCATGCTTAAATCATCCTGAAAATGCCCCAAACGCCTTTTCTCGCCTTGAAAAGCCCAAAAAGACACAGAAAACAGATACATTGTGAATCTACAGAACATAACCAAAACTCATTATATCGTGTTGAAACGTCGTTTCGACTCAATTCTAACAAGAATCAGCAATATTTTGTGGAAAAATTGCTTCAAATTGAAGAAAACAGGTAAATCTGCTTTCCCATGCGTAAATCATGCTGAAACTGCCCCAAACGCCTTTTCTCGCATTGAGAAGCCCAAAAAGACACAGAAAACAGATACAATTTGAATCTACAGAACATAACCAAAATTCATTATATCGTGTTGAAACATCAGGTGTCCACTCAATACTAACAAGAATAAGCAATATTTTGTGGAAAAAATTGCTTCAAATTGAAGAAAACAGGTAAATCTGCTTTCCCATGCGTAAATCATGCTGAAACTGCCCCAAACGCCTTTTCTCGCATTGAGAAGCCCAAAAAGACACAGAAAACAGATACAATTTGAATCTACAGAACATAACCAAAATTCATTATATCGTGTTGAAACATGAATTTTCTACTCAATTCTAACAAGAACAAGCAATATTATGTGGAAAAATTGCTTCAAATTGAAGAAAACATGTAAATCAGCTTTCCCATGCTTGAATCATCCTGAAAAAGCCCCAAACGCCTTTTCTCGCCTTGAAAAGCCCAAAAAGACACAGAAAACAGATACATTGTGAATCTACAGAACATAACCAAAACTCATTATATCCTGTTGAAACATAATGTTTCGACTCAATTCTAACAAGAACAAGCAATATTTTGTGGAAAAATTGCTTCAAATTGAAGAAAACAGGTAAATCAGCTTTCCCAAGCGTAAATCATGCTGAAACTGCCCCAAACGCCTTTTCTCGCCTTGAAAAGCCCAAAAAGACACAGAAAACAGATACATTGTGAATCTACAGAACATAACCAAAACTCATTATATCGTGTTGAAACATGAATTTTCTACTCAATTCTAACAAGAACAAGCAACATTATGTGGAAAAATTGCTTCAAATTGAAGAAAACAGGTAAATCAGCTTTCCCATGCTTAAATCATCCTGAAAATGCCCCAAACGCCTTTTCTCGCCTTGAAAAGCCCAAAAAGACACAGAAAACAGATACATTGTGAATCTACAGAACATAACCAAAACTCATTATATCGTGTTGAAACGTCGTTTCGACTCAATTCTAACAAGAATCAGCAATATTTTGTGGAAAAATTGCTTCAAATTGAAGAAAACAGGTAAATCAGCTTTCCCAAGCGTAAATCATGCTGAAACTGCCCCAACGCCTTTTCTCGCCTTGTAAAGCCCAAAAAGACACAGAAAACAGATACATTGTGAATCTACAGAACATAACCAAAACTCATTATATAATGTTGAAACATGAATTTTCTACTCAATTCTAACAAGAATCAGCAATATTTTGTGGAAAAAATGCTTCTGAATGAAGACTAGAGGTAAATCAGCTTTCCCATGCGTAAATCATGCTGAAACTGCCCCAAATGCCTTTTCTCGCCTTGAAAAGCCCAAAAAGACCGTGAAAACAGATACATTGTGAATCTACAGAACATTACCAAAACTCATTATATCGTGTTGAAACATCATGTTTCGACTCAATTCTAACAGGAATCAGCAACATTTTGTAGAAAAATACTTCTGAATGGACAATAGAGGTAAATCAGCTTTCCCATGCTTAAATCATCCTGAAACTGCCCCAAACGCCTTTTCTCGCCTTGAAAAGCCCAAAAAGACACAGAAAACAGATACACTGTGAATCTACAGAACATAACCAAAATTCATTATATCGTGTTGAAACATGAATTTTCTACTCAATTCTAACAAGAACAAGCAATATTTTCTGGAAGAATTGCTTCAAATTGAAGAAAACAGGTAAATCAGCTTTCCCAAGCGTAAATCATGCTGAAACTGCCCCAAACGCCTTTTCTCGCCTTGAAAAGCCCAAAAAGACACAGAAAACAGATACATTGTGGATCTACAGAACATAACCAAAATTCATTATATCCTGTTGAAACATAATGTTTCGACTCAATTGTAACAACAATAACAATATTTTGTGGAAAAATTGCTTCAAATTGAAGAAAACAGTTAAATCAGCTTTCCCATGCGTAAATCATCCTGAAACTGCCCCAAACGCCTTTTCTCGCCTTGAAAAGCCCAAAAAGACACAGAAAACAGATACATTGTGAATCTACAGAACATAACCAAAACTCATTATATCGTGTTGAAACATCATGTTTCGACTCAATTCTAACAAGAATAAGCAATATTTTGTGGAAAAAATTGCTTCAAATTGAAGAAAACAGGTAAATCAGCTTTCCCATGCGTAAATCATGCTGAAACTGCCCCAAACGCCTTTTCTCGCCTTGAAAAGCCCAAAAAGACACAGAAAACAGATACATTGTGAATCTACAGAACATAACCAAAACTCATTATATCGTGTTGAAACATCATGTTTCGACTCAATTCTAACAAGAATAAGCAATATTTTGTGGAAAAAATGCTTCTGAATGGACAATAGAGGTACATCAGCTTTCCCATGCTTAAATCATCCTGAAAAAGCCCCAAACGCCTTTTCTCGCCTTGAAAAGCCCAAAAAGACACAGAAAACAGATACATTGTGAATCTACAGAACATAACCAAAACTCATTATATCCTGTTGAAACATAATGTTTCGACTCAATTCTAACAAGAACAAGCAATATTTTGTGGAAAAAATGCTTCTGAATGAAGACTAGAGGTAAATCAGCGTTCCCATGCGTAAATCATGTTGAAACTGCCCCAAACGCCTTTTCTCGCCTTGAAAAGCCCCAAAAGACACAGAAAACAGATACATTGTCACTCTACAGAACATAACCAAAACTCATTATTTAGTGTTGTAACATCTTGTTTAGAATCAATTCTAACAAGAATAAGCAATATTTTGTGGAAAAAATGCTTCTGAATGAAGAAAACAGGTAAATCAGCGTTCCCATGCGTAAATCATGTTGAAACTGCCCCAAACGCCTTTTCTCGCCTTGAAAAGCCCCAAAAGACACAGAAAACAGATACATTGTCACTCTACAGAACATAACCAAAACTCATTATATCCTGTTGATACGTCATGTTTCGACTCAATTCTAACAAGAATAAGCAATATTTTGTGGAAAAATTGCTTCAAATTGAAGAAAACAGGTAAATCAGCTTTCCCATGCGTAAATCATGCTGAAACTGCCCCAAACGCCTTTTCTCGCCTTGAAAAGCCCAAAAAGACACAGAAAACAGATACATTGTGAATCTACAGAACATAACCAAAACTCATTATATAATGTTGAAACATGAATTTTCTACTCAATTCTAACAAGAATCAGCAATATTTTGTGGAAAAAATGCTTCTGAATGAAGACTAGAGGTAAATCAGCTTTCCCATGCTTAAATCATCCTGAAAATGCCCCAAACGCCTTTTCTCGCCTTGAAAAGCCCACAAAGACATAGAAAACAGATACATTGTGAATCTACAGAACATAACCAAAATTCATTATATCGTGTTGAAACATCATGTTTCGACTCAATTCTAAGAAGAATCAGCTATATTTTGTGGAAAAAATGCTTCTGAATGGACAATAAAGGTAAATCAGCTTTCCCATGCGTAAATCATCCTGAAACTGCCCCAAATGCCTTTTCTCGCCTTGAAAAGCGCAAAAAAGACACGGAAAACAGATACATTTTAAATCTACAGAAAATAACCAAAACTCTTTATATCGTGTTGAAACATCATGTTTTGACTCAATTCCAACAAGAATCAGCAATATTTTGTGGAAAAAATGCTTCTGAATGGACAATAGAGGTATATCAGCTTTCCCATGCGTACATCACCCTAAAAGTGCCCCAAACGCCTTTTCTCGCTCTGAAAAGCCCAAAAAGACACAGAAACCAGATACATTGTCACTCTACAGAACATAACCAAAATTCATTATGTGCTGTTGAAACATGAATTTCTGCTCAATTCTAACAAGAATCAGCAATATTTTGTGGAAAAAATACTTCTGAATGAAGACTGGAGGTAAATCAACTTTCCCATGCGTAAATCATCCTGATAATGCCTCAAACGCCTTTTCTCGCCCTGAAAAGCCCAAAAAGACACAGAAAACAGATACATTGTGAATCTACAGAACATAACCAAAACTCATTATATCCTGTTGAAACATGATGTTTCGACTCAATTCTAACAAGAATAAGCAATATTTTGTGGAAAAATTGCTTCAAATTGAAGAAAACAGGTAAATCAGCTTTCCCATGCGTAAATCATCCTGAAACTGCCCCAAACGCCTTTTCTCGCCTTGAAAAGCCCAAAAAGACACAGAAAACAGATACATTGTGAATCTACAGAACATAACCAAAACTCATTATATTGTGTCGAAACATGAATTTTCTACTCAATTCTAACAAGAACAAGCAATATTTTGTGGAAAAATTGCTTCAAATTAAAGAAAACTGGTAAATCAACTTTCCCAAGCGTAAATCATCATGATAATGCATCAAACGCCTTTTCTCGCTCTGAAAAGCCCAAAAAGACACAGAAAACAGATACATTGTGAATCTACAGAACATAACCAAAACTCATTATATCCTGTTGAAACATGATGTTTCGACTCAATTTTAACACGAACAAGCAATATTTTGTGGAAAAAAATGCTTCTGAATGAAGACTAGAGGTAAATCAGCTTTCCCATGCGCAAATCATCCTGATAATGCCTCAAACGCCTTTTCTCGCCTTGAAAAGCCCAAAAAGACACAGAAAACAGATACATTGTGAATCTACAGAACATAACCAAAACTCATTATATCGTGTTGAAACATCATGTTTCGACTCATTTCTACCAAGAATCAGCAATATTTTATGGAAAAAAAATGCTTCTGAATGGACAATAGAGGTAAATCAGCTTTCCCTTGCTTAAATCATGCTGAAACTGCCCCAAACGCCTTTTCTCGCCTTGAAAAGCCCAAAAAGACACAGAAAACAGATACATTGTCACTCTACAGAACATAACCAAAATTCATTATATCGTGTTGAAACATGAATTTTCTACTCAATTCTAACAAGAATAAGCAATATTTCGTGGAAAAAATGCTTCTGAATGAAGACTAGAGGTAAATCAGCTTTCCCATGCGTAAATCATGCTGAAACTGCCCCAAACGCCTTTTCTCGCCTTGAAAAGCCCAAAAAGACACAGAAAACAGATACATTGTGAATCTACAGAACATAACCAAAACTCATTATATCCTGTTGAAACATGAATTTTCTACTCAATTCTGAAAAGAATCAGCAATATTTTGTGGAAAAAATGCTTCTGAATGAAGTCTGGATGTAAATCAGCTTTCCCATGCGTAAATCATCCTGATAATGCCTCAAACGCCTTTTCTCGCCTTGAAAAGCCCAAAAAGACACAGAAAACAGATACATTGTGAATCTACAGAACATAACCAAAACTCATTATATCCTGTTGATACGTCATGTTTCGACTCAATTCGAACAAGAATAAGCAATATTTTGTGGAAAAAAATGCTTCTGAAAGAAGACTACAGGTAAATCAGCTTTCCCATGCGTAAATCACCCCGAAACTGCCCCAAACGCCTTTTCTCGACTTGAAAAGCCCAAAAAGACACAGAAAACAAATACATTGTGAATCTACAGAACATAACCAAAACTCATTATATCGTGTTGAAACATCATGTTTCGACTCAGTTCTAACAAGAACAAGCAATATTTTGTGGAAAAAATGCTTCTGAATGAAGACTAGAGGTAAATCAGCTTTCCCATGCTTAAATCATGCTGAAACTGCCCCAAACGCCTTTTCTCGCCTTGAAAAGCCCAAAAAGACACAGAAAACAGATACATTGTGAATCTACAGAACATAACCAAAAGTCATAATATCGTGTTGAAACATGATATTTCGACTCAATTCTAACAAGAATCAGCAATATTTTGTGGAAAAAATGCTTCTGAATGAAGACTAGAGGTAAATCAGCTTTCCCATGCGTAAATCATGCTGAAACTGCCCCAAACGCCTTTTCTCGCCTTGAAAAGCCCAAACAGACACAGAAAACAGATACATTGTGAATCTACAGAACATACCCAAAACTCATTATATTGTGTTTAAACATGATGTTTCGACTCAAATCTAACAAGAATAAGCAATATTTTGTAGAAAAAATGCTTCTGAAAGCAGATACTGGTAAATCAGCTTTCCCATGCGTAAGTCATCCAGAAAATGCCCCAAACGCCTTCTCTCGCCTTGAAAAGCCCAAAAAGACATAGAAAACAGATACATTGTGAATCTACAGAACATAACCAAAACTCATTATATCGTGTTGAAACATGATGTTCCGACTCAATTCTAACAAGAATCACCAATATTTTGTGGAAAAAATTGCTTCAAATTGAAGAAAACAGGTAAATCAGCTTTCCCATGCGTAAATAATGCTGATAATGCATCAAACGCCTTTTCTCGCCTTGAAAAGCCCATAAAGACACAGAAAACAGATACATTGTGAATCTACAGAACATAACCAAAACTCATTATATCGTGTTGAATCATGATGTTTCGACTCAATTCTAACAAGAATAAGCAATATTTTGTGGAAAAATTGCTTCAAATTGAAGAAAACAGGTAAATCAGCTTTCCCATGCGTAAATCATGCTGAAACTGCCCCAAACGCCTTTTCTCGCCTTGAAAAGCCCAAAAAGACACAGAAAACAGATACATTGTGAATCTACAGAACATAACCAAAACTCATTATATCGTGTTGAAACATCATGTTTCGACTCAATTCTAACAAGAATAAGCAATATTTTGTGGAAAAATTGCTTCAAATTGAAGAAAACAGGTAAATCAGCTTTCCCATGCGTAAATCATGCTGAAACTGCCCCAAACGCCTTTTCTCGCCTTGAAAAGCCCAAAAAGACACAGAAAACAGATACATTGTGAATCTACAGAACATAACCAAAACTCATTATATCGTGTTGAAACATCATGTTTCGACTCAATTCTAACAAGAATCAGCAATATTTTGTGGAAAAAATGATTCTGAATGAAGACTAGAGGTAAATCAGCTTTCCCATGCGTAAATCATGCTGAAACTGCCCCAAACGCCTTTTCTCGCCTTGAAAAGCCCAAAAAGACACAGAAAACAGATACATTGTGAATCTACAGAACATAACCAAAAGTCATAATATCGTGTTGAAACATGATATTTCGACTCAATTCTAACAAGAATCAGCAATATTTTGTGGAAAAAATGCTTCTGAATGAAGACTAGAGGTAAATCAGCTTTCCCATGCGTAAATCATGCTGAAACTGCCCCAAACGCCTTTTCTCGCCTTGAAAAGCCCAAAAAGACACAGAAAACAGATACATTGTGAATCTACAGAACATAACCAAAACTCATTATATCGTGTTGAAACATCATGTTTCGACTCAATTCTAACAAGAATAAGCAATATTTTGTGGAAAAAATGCTTTTGAATGAAGACTACAGGTAAATCAGCTTTCCCATGCGTAAATCATGCTGAAACTGCCCCAAACGCCTTTTCTCGCCTTGAAAAGCCCAAAAAGACACAGAAAACAGATACATTGTGAATCTACAGAACATAACCAAAACTCATTATATCGTGTTGAAACATCATGTTTCGACTCAATTCTACCAAGAATAAGCAATATTTTATGGAAAAAAATGCTTCTGAATGGACAATAGAGGTAAATCAGCTTTCCCTTGCTTAAATCATGCTGAAACTGCCCCAAACGCCTTTTCTCGCTCTGAAAAGCCCAAAAAGACACAGAAAACAGATACATTGTCACTCTACAGAACATAACCAAAATTCATTATGTGCTGTTGAAACATGAATTTCTACTCAATTCTAACAAGAATCAGCAATATTTTGTGGAAAAAATGCTTCTGAATGAAGACTGGAGGTAAATCAGCTTTCCCATGCGTAAATCATCCTGATAATGCATCAAACGCCTTTTCTCGCCTTGAAAAGCCCAGAAAGACAGAGAAAACAGATATATTTTGAATCTACAGAACATAACCAAAACTCATTATATCCTGTTGAAACATCATGTTTCGACTCAATTCTAACAAGAATCAGCAATATTTTGTGGAAAAAAATGCTTCTGAAAGAAGACTACAGGTAAATCAGCTTTCCCATGCGTAAATCATGCTGAAACTGCCCCAAACGCCTTTTCTCGCCTTGAAAAGCCCAAAAAGACACAGAAAACAGATACATTGTGAATCTACAGAACATAACCAAAACTCATTATATCGTGTTGAAACATGAATTTTCTACTCAATTCTAACAAGAATCAGCAATATTTTGTGGAAAAAATGCTTCTGAATGAAGTCTGGATGTAAATCAGCTTTCCCATGCGTAAATCATGCTGAAACTGCCCCAAACGCCTTTTCTCGCCTTGAAAAGCCCAAAAAGACACAGAAAACAGATACATTGTGAATCTACAGAACATAACCAAAACTCATTATATCCTGTTGAAACATCATGTTTCGACTCAATTCTAACAAGAATAAGCAATATTTTGTGGAAAAATTGCTTCAAATTGAAGAAAACAGGTAAATCAGCTTTCCCATGCGTAAATCATGCTGAAACTGCCCCAAACGCCTTTTCTCGCTCTGAAAAGCCCAAAAAGACACAGAAAACAAATACATTGTGAATCTACAGAACATAACCAAAACTAATTATATCGTGTTGAAACATCATGTTTCGACTCAGTTCTAACAAGAACAAGCAATATTTTGTGGAAAAAATGCTTCTGAATGAAGACTAGAGGTAAATCAGCTTTCCCATGCGTAAATCATGCTGAAACTGCCCCAAACGCCTTTTCTCGCTCTGAAAAGCCCAAAAAGACACAGAAAACAGATACATTGTCACTCTACAGAACATAACCAAAACTCAATAAATCGTGTTGAAACATGAATTTTCTACTCAATTCTAACAAGAATCAGCAATATTTTGTGGAAAAAATGCTTCTGAATGAAGACTGGAGGTAAATCAGCTTTCCCATGCGTAAATCATCCTGATAATGCCTCAAACGCCTTCTCTCGCCTTGAAAAGCCCAAAAAGACACAGAAAACAGATACATTGTCACTCTACAGAACATAACCAAAACTCATTATATCGTGTTGAAACATCATGTTTCGACTCAATTCTAACAAGAATAAGCAATATTTTGTGGAAAAATTGCTTCAAATTGAAGAAAACAGGTAAATCAGCTTTCCCATGCGTAAATCATGCTGAAACTGCCCCAAACGCCTTTTCTCGCCTTGAAAAGCCCAAAAAGACACAGAAAACAGATACATTGTGAATCTACAGAACATAACCAAAACTCATTATATCGTGTTGAAACATCATGTTTCGACTCAATTCTAACAAGAACAAGCAATATTTTGTGGAAAAAATGCTTCTGAATGAAGACTAGAGGTAAATCAGCTTTCCCATGCGTAAATCATGCTGAAACTGCCCCAAACGCCTTTTCTCGCCTTGAAAAGCCCAAAAAGACACAGAAAACAGATACATTGTGAATCTACAGAACATAACAAAAACTCATTATAATGTGTTGAAACATCATGTTCCGACTCAATTCTAACAAGAATAAGCAATATTTTCTGGAAAAAATGCTTTTGAATGAAGACTATAGGTAAATCAGCTTTCCCATGCTTAAATCATGCTGAAACTGCCCCAAACGCCTTTTCTCGCCTTGAAAAGCCCAAAAAGACACAGAAAACAGATACATTGTGAATCTACAGAACATAACCAAAACTCATTATAATGTGTTGAAACATCATGTTCCGACTCAATTCTAACAAGAATAAGCAATATTTTCTGGAAAAAATGCTTTTGAATGAAGACTATAGGTAAATCAGCTTTCCCATGCTTAAATCATGCTGAAACTGCCCCAAACGCCTTTTCTCGCCTTGAAAAGCCTAAAAAGACACAGAAAACAGATACATTGTGAATCTACAGAACATAACCAAAACTCATTATATCGTGTTGAAACATGATATTTCGACTCAATTCTAACAAGAATCAGCAATATTTTGTGGAAAAAATGCTTCTGAATGAAGACTAGAGGTAAATCAGCTTTCCCATGCGTAAATCATGCTGAAACTGCCCCAAACGCCTTTTCTCGCTCTGAAAAGCCCAAAAAGACACAGAAAACAGATACATTGTCACTCTACAGAACATAACCAAAACTCAATAAATCGTGTTGAAACATGAATTTTCTACTCAATTCTAACAAGAATCAGCAATATTTTGTGGAAAAAATGCTTCTGAATGAAGTCTGGAGGTAAATCAGCTTTCCCATGCGTAAATCATCCTGATAATGCATCAAACGCCTTTTCTCGCCTTGAAAAGCCCAGAAAGACAGAGAAAACAGATATATTTTGAATCTACAGAACATAACCAAAACTCATTATATCGTGTTGAAACATCATGTTTCGACTCAATTCTAACAAGAATAAGCAATATTTTGTGGAAAAATTGCTTCTTAATGAAGAAAACAGGTAAATCAGCTTTCCCATGCGTAAATCATGCTGAAACTGCCCCAAACGCCTTTTCTCGCTCTGAAAAGCCCAAAAAGACACAGAAACCAGATACATTGTCACTCTACAGAACATAACCAAAATTCATTATGTGCTGTTGAAACATGAATTTCTACTCAATTCTAACAAGAATCAGCAATATTTTGTGGAAAAAATGCTTCTGAATGAAGACTGGAGGTAAATCAACTTTCCCATGCGTAAATCATCCTGATAATGCCTCAAACGCCTTTTCTCGCCCTGAAAAGCCCAAAAAGACACAGAAAACAGATACATTGTGAATCTACAGAACATAACCAAAACTCATTATATCCTGTTGAAACATGATGTTTCGACTCAATTCTAACAAGAATAAGCAATATTTTGTGGAAAAATTGCGTCAAATTGAAGAAAACAGATAAATCAGCTTTCCCATGCGTACATCATGCTGAAACTGCCCCAAACGCCTTTTCTCGCCTTGAAAAGCCCAACAAGATACAGAAAACAGATACATTGTGTATCTACAGAACATAACCAAAACTCATTATATCCTGTTGAAACATCATGTTTCGACTCAATTCTAACAAGAATCAGCAATATTTTGTGGAAAAAATGCTTCTGAATGAAGACTAGAGGTAAATCAGCTTTCCCATGCTTAAATCATGCTGAAACTGCCCCAAACGCCTTTTCTCGCCTTGAAAAGCCCAAAAAGACACAGAAAACAGATACATTGTGAATCTACAGAACATAACCAAAACTCATTATATCGTGTTGAAACATCATGTTTCGACTCAGTTCTAACAAGAATCAGCAATATTTTGTGGAAAAATTGCTTCAAATTGAAGAAAACAGGTAAATCAGCTTTCCCATGCGTAAATCACCCCGAAACTGCCCCAAACGCCTTTTCTCGACTTGAAAAGCCCAAAAAGACACAGAAAACAGATACATTGTGAATCTACAGAACATAACCAAAACTCATTATATAGTGTTGAAACATCATGTTTCGACTCAATTCTAACAAGAACAAGCAATATTTTCTGGAAAAAATGCTTTTGAATGAAGACTATAGGTAAATCAGCTTTCCCATGCTTAAATCATGCTGAAACTGCCCCAAACGCCTTTTCTCGCCTCGAAAAGCCCAAAAAGACACAGAAAACAGATACATTGTGAATCTACAGAACATAACCAAAACTCATTATATCGTGTTGAAACATGAATTTTCTACTCAATTCTAACAAGAATCAGCAATATTTTGTGGAAAAAATGCTTCTGAATGAAGACTGGAGGTAAATCAGCTTTCCCATGCGTAAATCATCCTGATAATGCATCAAACGCCTTTTCTCGCCTTGAAAAGCCCAGAAAGACAGAGAAAACAGATATATTTTGAATCTACAGAACATAACCAAAACTCATTATATCCTGTTGATACGTCATGTTTCGACTCAATTCTAACAAGAATAAGCAATATTTTGTGGAAAAATTGCTTCAAATTGAAGAAAACAGGTAAATCAGCTTTCCCATGCTTAAATCATGCTGAAACTGCCCCAAACGCCTTTTCTCGCCTTGAAAAGCCCAAAAAGACACAGAAAACAGATACATTGTGAATCTACAGAACATAACCAAAAGTCATAATATCGTGTTGAAACATGATATTTCGACTCAATTCTAACAAGAATCAGCAATATTTTGTGGAAAAAATGCTTCTGAATGAAGACTAGAGGTAAATCAGCTTTCCCATGCTTAAATCATGCTGAAACTGCCCCAAACGCCTTTTCTCGCCTTGAAAAGCCCAAAAAGACACAGAAAACAGATACATTGTGAATCTACAGAACATAACCAAAACTCATTATATCGTGTTGAAACCTGATGTTTCGACTCAATTCTAACAAGAATAAGCAATATTTAGTGCAAAAATTGCTTCAAATTGAAGAAAACAGGTAAATCAGCTTTCCCATGCGTAAATCATGCTGAAACTGCCCCAAACGCCTTTTCTCGCTCTGAAAAGCCCAAAAAGACACAGAAACCAGATACATTGTCACTCTACAGAACATAACCAAAATTCATTATGTGCTGTTGAAACATGAATTTCTACTCAATTCTAACAAGAATCAGCAATATTTTGTGGAAAAAATGCTTCTGAATGAAGACTGGAGGTAAATCAACTTTCCCATGCGTAAATCATCCTGATAATGCATCAAACGCCTTTTCTCGCCTTGAAAAGCCCAGAAAGACAGAGAAAACAGATATATTTTGAATCTACAGAACATAACCAAAACTCATTATATCCTGTTGATACGTCATGTTTCGACTCAATTCGAACAAGAATAAGCAATATTTTGTGGAAAAATTGCTTCTGAATGAAGACTAGAGGTAAATCAGCTTTCCCTTGCTTAAATCATGCTGAAACTGCCCCAAACGCCTTTTCTCGCCTTGAAAAGCCCAAACAGACACAGAAAACAGATACATTGTGAATCTACAGAACATAACCAAAACTCATTATATCCTGTTGAAACATGATGTTTCGACTCAATTTTAACAAGAATAAGCAATATTTTGTGGAAAAATTGCGTCAAATTGAAGAAAACAGGTAAATCAGCTTTCCCATGCGTAAATCATGCTGAAACTGCCCCAAACGCCTTTTCTCGCCTTGAAAAGCCCAAAAAGACACAGAAAACAGATACATTGTGAATCTACAGAACATAACCAAAACTCATTATATCCTGTTGAAACATGAATTTTCTACTCAATTCTGACAAGAATCAGCAATATTTTGTGGAAAAAATGCTTCTGAATGAAGTCTGGATGTAAATCAGCTTTCCCATGCGTAAATCATGCTGAAACTGCCCCAAACGCCTTTTCTCGCTCTGAAAAGCCCAAAAAGACACAGAAAACAGATACATTGTGAATCTACAGAACATAACCAAAACTCATTATATCCTGTTGAAACATGAATTTTCTACTCAATTCTACCAAGAATCAGCAATATTTTATGGAAAAAATGCTTCTAAATGGACAATAGAGGTAAATCAGCTTTCCCTTGCTTAAATCATCCTGAAAATGCCCCAAACGCCTTTTCTCGTCTTGAAAAGCCCAAAAAGACACAGAAAACAGATACATTGTGAATCTACAGAACATAACCAAAACTCATTATATCCTGTTGAAACATCATGTTTCGACTCAATTCTAACAAGAATCAGCAATATTTTGTGGAAAAAAATGCTTCTGAAAGAAGACAACAGGTAAATCAGCTTTCCCATGCGTAAATCACCCCGAAACTGCCCCAAACGCCTTTTCTCGACTTGAAAAGCCCAAAAAGACACAGAAAACAAATACATTGTGAATCTACAGAACATAACCAAAACTCATGATATCGTGTTGAAACATCATGTTTCGACTCAATTCTAACAAGAATCGGCAATATTTTGAGGAAAAATTGCTTCAAATTGAAGAAAACAGGTAAATCAGCTTTCCCATGCGTAAATCATGCTGAAACTGCCCCAAACGCCTTTTCTCGCCTTGAAAAGCCCAAAAAGACACAGAAAACAGATACATTGTGAATCTACAGAACAAAACCAAAATTCATTATATCGTGTTGAAACATGATGTTTCGACTCAATTCTAACAAGAATCAGCAATATTTTGTGGAAGAATTGCTTCAAATTGAAGAACACAGGTATTCAGCTTTCCCATGCTTAAATCATCCTGAAAATGCCGCAAACACCTTTTCTCGCTCTGAAAAGCCCAAAAAGACACAGAAAACAGATACATTGTGAATCTACAGAACATAACCAAAACTCATTATATCCTGTTGAAACATCATGTTTCGACTCAATTCTAACAAGAATCAGCAATATTTTGTGGAAAAAAATGCTTCTGAAAGAAGACTACAGGTAAATCAGCTTTCCCATGCGTAAATCACCCCGAAACTGCCCCAAACGCCTTTTCTCGACTTGAAAAGCCCAAAAAGACACAGAAAACAGATACATTGTGAATCTACAGAACATAACCAAAAGTCATAATATCGTGTTGAAACATGATATTTCGACTCAATTCTAACAAGAATCAGCAATATTTTGTGGAAAAAATGCTTCTGAATGAAGACTAGAGGTAAATCAGCTTTCCCTTGCTTAAATCATGCTGAAACTGCCCCAAACGCCTTTTCTCGCTCTGAAAAGCCCAAAAAGACACAGAAAACAGATACATTGTGAATCTACAGAACATAACCAAAACTCATTATATCCTGTTGAAACATGATGTTTCTACTCAAATCGAACAGGAAGAAGCAATATTTTGTGGTAAAAATGCTTCTGTATGTACAATGGAGGTAAATCAGCTTTCCCATGCGTAAATCATCCTGAAAATGCCCCAAACGCCTTTTGTCGCCCTGAAAAGCCCCAAAAGACAGAAATCAGATACATTGTGAATCTACAGAACATACCCAAAACTCATTATATTGTGTTTAAACATGATGTTTCGACTCAAATCTAACAAGAATAAGCAATATTTTGTAGAAAAAATGCTTCTGAAAGAAGACAACAGGTAAATCAGCTTTCCCATGCGTAAATCACCCCGAAACTGCCCCAAACGCCTTTTCTCGACTTGAAAAGCCCAAAAAGACACAGAAAACAAATACATTGTGAATCTACAGAACATAACCAAAACTCATGATATCGTGTTGAAACATCATGTTTCGACTCAATTCTAACAAGAATCGGCAATATTTTGAGGAAAAATTGCTTCAAATTGAAGAAAACAGTTAAATCAGCTTTCCCATGCGTAAATCACCCCGAAACTGCCCCAAACGCCTTTTCTCGCCTTGAAAAGCCCAAAAAGACACAGAAAACAGATACATTGTGAATCTACAGAACAAAACCAAAATTCATTATATCGTGTTGAAACATGATGTTTCGACTCAATTCTAACAAGAATCAGCAATATTTTGTGGAAGAATTGCTTCAAATTGAAGAACACAGGTATTCAGCTTTCCCATGCTTAAATCATCCTGAAAATGCCGCAAACACCTTTTCTCGCTCTGAAAAGCCCAAAAAGACACAGAAAACAGATACATTGTGAATCTACAGAACATAACCAAAAGTCATAATATCGTGTTGAAACATGATATTTCGACTCAATTCTGACAAGAATCAGCAATATTTTGTGGAAAAAATGCTTCTGAATGAAGTCTGGATGTAAATCAGCTTTCCCATGCGTAAATCATCCTGATAATGCATCAAACGCCTTTTCTCGCCTTGAAAAGCCCAGAAAGACAGAGAAAACAGATATATTTTGAATCTACAGAACATAACCAAAACTCATTATATCCTGTTGATACGTCATGTTTCGACTCAATTCGAACAAGAATAAGCAATATTTTGTGGAAAAATTGCTTCAAATTGAAGAAAACAGGTAAATCAGCTTTCCCATGCGTAAATCATCCTGATAATGCCTCAAACGCCTTTTCTCGCCCTGAAAAGCCCAAAAAGACACAGAAAACAGATACATTGTGAATCTACAGAACATAACCAAAACTCATTATATCCTGTTGAAACATGATGTTTCGACTCAATTTTAACAAGAATAAGCAATATTTTGTGGAAAAATTGCGTTAAATTGAAGAAAACAGGTAAATCAGCTTTCCCATGCGTAAATCATGCTGAAACTGCCCCAAACGCCTTTTCTCGCCTTGAAAAGCCCAACAAGATACAGAAAACAGATACATTGTGTATCTACAGAACATAACCAAAACTCATTATATCGTGTTGAAACTTCATGTTTCGACTCAGTTCTCACAAGAATCAGCAATATTTTGTGGAAAAAATGCTTCTGAATGAAGACTAGAGGTAAATCAGCTTTCCCATGCGTAAATCATGCTGAAACTGCCCCAAACGGCTTTTCTCGTCCTGAAAAGCCCAAAAAGACACAGAAAACAGATACATTTTGAATCTACAGTACATAGCCAAAACTCATGATATCGTGTTGAAACATCATGTTTCGACTCAATTCTAACAAGAATCAGCAATATTTTGAGGAAAAATTGCTTCAAATTGAAGAAAACAGGTAAATCAGCTTTCCCATGAGTAAATCACCCCGAAACTGCCCCAAACGCCTTTTCTCGACTTGAAAAGCCCAAAAAGACACAGAAAACAGATACATTGTGAATCTACAGAACATAACCAAAAGTCATTATATCGTGTTGAAACCTGATGTTTCGACTCAATTCTAACAAGAATAAGCAATATTTTGTGGAAAAATTGCGTCAAATTGAAGAAAACAGGTAAATCAGCTTTCCCATGCGTAAATCATGCTGAAACTGCCCCAAACGCCTTTTCTCGCTCTGAAAAGCCCAAAAAGACACAGAAACCAGATACATTGTCACTCTACAGAACATAACCAAAATTCATTATGTGCTGTTGAAACATGAATTTCTACTCAATTCTAACAAGAATCAGCAATATTTTGTGGAAAAAATGCTTCTGAATGAAGACTGGAGGTAAATCAACTTTCCC
This sequence comes from Synanceia verrucosa, assembly GCA_029721515.1. NCBI lineage: Eukaryota > Metazoa > Chordata > Actinopteri > Perciformes > Synanceiidae > Synanceia > Synanceia verrucosa. Next base: position 24,529,845 of record CM056554.1, on the reverse strand, counting down.
ATGCGTAAATCATCCTGATAATGCCTCAAACGCCTTTTCTCGCCCTGAAAAGCCCAAAAAGACACAGAAAACAGATACATTGTGAATCTACAGAACATAACCAAAACTCATTATATCCTGTTGAAACATGATGTTTCGACTCAATTTTAACAAGAATAAGCAATATTTTGTGGAAAAATTGCGTTAAATTGAAGAAAACAGGTAAATCAGCTTTCCCATGCGTAAATCATGCTGAAACTGCCCCAAACGCCTTTTCTCGCCTTGAAAAGCCCAACAAGATACAGAAAACAGATACATTGTGTATCTACAGAACATAACCAAAACTCATTATATCCTGTTGAAACATGATGTTTCGACTCAATTCTAACAAGAATCAGCAATATTTTGTGGAAAAAATGCTTCTGAATGAAGACTAGAGGTAAATCAGCTTTCCCATGCTTAAATCATGCTGAAAATGCCCCAAACGCCTTTTCTCGCCTTGAAAACCCAAAAAGACACAGAAAACAGATACATTTTGAATCTACAGTACATAGCCAAAACTCATGATATCGTGTTGAAACATCATGTTTCGACTCAATTCTAACAAGAATCAGCAATATTTTGAGGAAAAATTGCTTCAAATTGAAGAAAACAGGTAAATCAGCTTTCCCATGCGTAAATCATGCTGAAACTGCCCCAAACGCCTTTTCTCGACTTGAAAAGCCCAAAAAGACACAGAAAACAGATACATTGTGAATCTACAGAACATAACCAAAAGTCATAATATCGTGTTGAAACATATTTCGACTCAATTCTAACAAGAATCAGCAATATTTTGTGGAAAAAATGCTTCTGAATGAAGTCCAGAGGTAAATCAGCTTTCCCATGCGTAAATCATCCTGATAATGCATCAAACGCCTTTTCTCGCCTTGAAAAGCCCAAAAAGACACAGAAAACAGATACATTGTGAATCTACAGAACATAACCAAAACTCATTATATCCTGTTGAAACATGAATTTTCTACTCAATTCTGACAAGAATCAGCAATATTTTGTGGAAAAAATGCTTCTGAATGAAGTCTGGATGTAAATCAGCTTTCCCATGCGTAAATCATCCTGATAATGCATCAAACGCCTTTTCTCGCCTTGAAAAGCCCAGAAAGACAGAGAAAACAGATATATTTTGAATCTACAGAACATAACCAAAACTCATTATATCCTGTTGATACGTCATGTTTCGACTCAATTCGAACAAGAATAAGCAATATTTTGTGGAAAAATTGCTTCAAATTGAAGAAAACAGGTAAATCAGCTTTCCCATGCGTAAATCATGCTGAAACTGCCCCAAACGCCTTTTCTCGCTCTGAAAAGCCCAAAAAGACACAGAAAACAGATACATTGTGAATCTACAGAACATAACCAAAACTCATTATATCCTGTTGAAACATCATGTTTCGACTCAATTCTAACAAGAATCAGCAATATTTTGTGGAAGAATTGCTTCAAATTGAAGAACACAGGTATTCAGCTTTCCCATGCTTAAATCATCCTGAAAATGCCGCAAACACCTTTTCTCGCCTTGAAAAGCCCAAAAAGACACAGAAGAAAGATATATTGTGAATCTACAGAACATAACCAAAACTCATTATATCGTGTAGAAACATCATGTTTCGACTCAATTCTAACAAGAATCAGCAATATTTTGTGGTAAAAATGCTTCAAATTGAGGAAAACAGGTAAATCAGCTTTCCCTTGCTTAAATCATGCTGAAACTGCCCCAAACGCCTTTTCTCGCTCTGAAAAGCCCAAAAAGACACAGAAAACAGATACATTGTCACTCTACAGAACATAACCAAAATATATTACATCGTGTTGAACCATGAATTTTCTACTCAATTCTAACAAGAACCAGCAATATTTTGTGGAAAAAATGCTTCTGAATGAAGACTAGAGGTAAATCAGCTTTCCCATGCTTAAATGATGCTGAAACTGCCCCAAACGCCTTTTCTCGCCTTGAAAAGCCCAAACAGACACAGAAAACAGATACATTTTGAATCTACAGTACATAGCCAAAACTCATGATATCGTGTTGAAACATCATGTTTCGACTCAGTTCTCACAAGAATCAGCAATATTTTGTGGAAAAAATGCTTCTGAATGAAGACTAGAGGTAAATCAGCTTTCCCATGCGTAAATCATGCTGAAACTGCCCCAAACGCCTTTTCTCGCCTTGAAAAGCCCAAAAAGACACAGAAAACAGATACATTGTGAATCTACAGAACAAAACCAAAATTCATTATATCGTGTTGAAACATGATGTTTCGACTCAATTCTAACAAGAATCAGCAATATTTTGTGGAAAATATGCTTCTGAAAGAAGACTACAGGTAAATCAGCTTTCCCATGCGTAACTCATCCTGATAAATGCCTCAAACGCCTTTTCTCGCCTTGAAAAGCCCAGAAAGACAGAGAAAACAGATATATTTTGAATCTACAGAACATAACCAAAACTCATTATATCGTGTTGAAACATCATGTTTCGACTCATTTCTACCAAGAATCAGCAATATTTTATGGAAAAAAAATGCTTCTGAATGGACAATAGAGGTAAATCAGCTTTCCCTTGCTTAAATCATGCTGAAACTGCCCCAAACGCCTTTTCTCGCTCTGAAAAGCCCAAAAAGACACAGAAAACAGATACATTGTCACTCTACAGAACATAACCAAAACTCATTAAATCGTGTTGAACCATGAATTTTCTACTCAATTCTAACAAGAACCAGCAATATTTTGTGGAAAAAATGCTTCTGAATGAAGAAAACAGGTAAATCAGCTTTCCCATGCTTAAATGATGCTGAAACTGCCCCAAACGCCTTTTCTCGCCTTGAAAAGCCCAAAAAGACACAGAAAACAGATACATTGTGAATCTACAGAACATAACCAAAAGTCATTATATCGTGTTGAAACCTGATGTTTCGACTCAATTCTAACAAGAATAAGCAATATTTAGTGCAAAAATTGCTTCAAATTGAAGAAAACAGGTAAATCAGCTTTCCCATGCGTAAATCATGCTGAAACTGCGCCAAACGCCTTTTCTCGCTCTGAAAAGCCCAAAAAGACACAGAAACCAGATACATTGTCACTCTACAGAACATAACCAAAATTCATTATGTGCTGTTGAAACATGAATTTCTACTCAATTCTAACAAGAATCAGCAATATTTTGTGGAAAAAATGCTTCTGAATGAAGACTGGAGGTAAATCAACTTTCCCATGCGTAAATCATCCTGATAATGCCTCAAACGCCTTTTCTCGCCCTGAAAAGCCCAAAAAGACACAGAAAACAGATACATTGTGAATCTACAGAACATAACCAAAACTCATTATATCCTGTTGAAACATGATGTTTCGACTCAATTTTAACAAGAATAAGCAATATTTTGTGGAAAAATTGCGTCAAATTGAAGAAAACAGGTAAATCAGCTTTCCCATGCTTAAATCATGCTGAAACTGCCCCAAAAGGCCTTTTCTCGCCTTGAAAAGCCCAAAAAGACACAGAAAACAGATACATTGTGAATCTACAGAACATAACCAAAACTCATTATATCCTGTTGAAACATGAATTTTCTACTCAATTCTGACAAGAATCAGCAATATTTTGTGGAAAAAATGCTTCTGAATGAAGTCTGGATGTAAATCAGCTTTCCCATGCGTAAATCATCCTGATAATGCATCAAACGCCTTTTCTCGCCTTGAAAAGCCCAGAAAGACACAGAAAACAGATACATTGTGAATCTACAGAACATAACCAAAACTCATTATATCGTGTTGAAACATCATGTTTCGACTCAATTCTAACAAGAATCAGCAATATTTTGTAGAAAAAATGTTTCTGAATGGACAATAGAGGTAAATCAGCTTTCCCATGCGTAAATCATGCTGAAACTGCCCCAAACGCCTTTTCTCGCCCTGAAAAGCCCAAAAAGACACAGAAAACAGATACATTGTCACTCTACAGAACATAACCAAAACTCATTATATCGTGTTGAAACATGATGTTTCTCCTCAATTCTAACAAGAACAAGCAATATTTTGTGGAAGAATTGCTTCAAATTGAAGAACACAGGTATTCAGCTTTCCCATGCTTAAATCATCCTGAAAATGCCGCAAACACATTTTCTCGCCTTGAAAAGCCCAAAAAGACACAGAAAACAGATACATTGTGGATCTACAGAACATAACCAAAACTCATTATATCGTGTAGAAACATCATGTTTCGACTCAATTCTAACAAGAATCAGCAATATTTTGTGGAAAAAAATGCTTCTGAAGGAAGACTAGAGGTAAATCAGCTTTCCCATGCGTAAATCTTGCTGAAACTGCCCCAAACGCCTTTTCTCGCGTTGAAAAGCCCAAAAAGACACAGAAAACAGATACATTTTGAATCTACAGAACATAACCAAAACTCATTATATCGTGTTGAAACATGATGTTTCTCCTCAATTCTAACAAGAATAAGCAATATTTTGTCGAAAATTTTTCTTTAAATTGAAGAAAACAGGTAAATCAGCTTTCCCATGCGTAAATCATCCAATGAGTTTTCCTTATTCTTGTTAGAATTTAGTCGAAACATGATGTTTGAAAACGATATAATGAGTTTCGGCTATGTTCTGTAGATTCACAATGTATCTGTTTTCTGTGTCTTTTTGGGCTTTTCAAGGCGAGAAAAGGCGTTTGGGGCATTTTCAGGATGATTTTAGCATGGGAAGCTGATTTACCTGTTTTCTTCTATTTGAAGCAAATTTTCCATAAAATATTACTTATTCTTGTTAGAATTGAGTCGACCCATGATGTTGCAGCATCATTTACGCATGGGAAAGCTGATTTACCTCCCTTGTCCATTCAGAAGCATTTTTTCCACAAAATATTGCTTATTCTTGTTAGATTTGGGTAGAAAGATCATGATTCAACACGATATAATGAGTTTTCGTTATGTTCTGTAGATTCACAATGTATCGGATTTCTGTGTCTTGTTGGGCTTTTCAATTCGAGAAAAGGCGTTTGGGGCAGTTTCAGGATGATTTAAGCATGGGAAAGCTGATTTACCTCTATTGTCCATTCAGAAACATTTTTTCTACAAAATATTGCTGATTCTTGTTAGAATTGAGTCGAAACATGATGTTTCTACACGATATAATGAGTTTTGGTTATGTTGTGTAGATTCACAATGTATCTGTTTTCTGTGTCTTTTTGGGCTTTTCAGGGCGAGAAAAGGCGTTTGGGGCAGTTTCAGGATGATTTAAGCATGGGAAAGCTGATTTACCTCTATTGTCCATTCAGAAACATTTTTTCTACAAAATATTGCTGATTCTTGTTAGAATTGAGTCGAAACATGATGTTTCTACACGATATAATGAGTTTTGGTTATGTTGTGTAGATTCACAATGTATCTGTTTTCTGTGTCTTTTTCACGGAAACCAATATCCCAAGCTAGTCGGGTGAACAAATAACATTTTAAGCAGGTAGGCCTAATATTTACAAAAGTGCAGTAACAACAAAACAATACGTACAATACAATATCCTGGAGAAATATACAAGAAAATGTTTTTCAACATTATCTTGAGGAAGAAATATGCAACCTAGATGGAACAGCTACCTACCGACCTGATGATTGTCTGTTACCCACCAACATCACCACTTGACACCATAACTCAGCCCTCAGCAACTGGGTACCCTTTGGAAGCATTTGAAGAGGACAAAGAAGGAACAAGAATAAAGAGGTAAAATAACAGATAACCACTCAATACTTTCCAACTGGGGAGCTCGAGACAATGCATCTGCCACTACATTATCTGAGCCTTTTATATATCTTATATCAAGCCAATATGACTGCAGCATCAGTGACCACCTAATCAGACGAGGGTTTGGACATTTTAAGGAAGACAGAAAAGTCAAAGGGTTATGATCGGTGTAAACGATCACCGGAACAACACCGGACCCTACATACACCTCAAAATGTTTTAACGACCAAATCAGAGCTAGCGCTTCCTTCTCTATGGTGGAATAATTCACCTGATAAGAGAAGAACTTCTTAGAGAAGAAACACACTGGCCTCTCAACTCCCCCATCGTCAACTTGCACCAGGACTGATCCTGCTCCGACATGGCTGGCATCAACCTGCAGCGAAAAAGGTCTATCAGATCGCGGAGCAGCTAAGACGGGGTCACTGCACAGTATCTCCTTAATCCTATCATCCTGCTGACAGGTTAAAGTCCAATCAAAAACAGCATTTCCCCTCAACAAGTCAGTAAGAGGCGCCACAACCTCAGCAAAGTTCTGACAAAAACTTCTGCAGTATCCAACAAGCCCAAGGAAACGCATAAGGTCTTTTTTATTTTCAGGAACAGGGTAATCCTGGACAGCTCGCACTTTGGCCTGCACCGGACGGATTTCTCCATGACCGACAACCCAGCCCAAATATGTCACAGATGCCTTCGCAAACTCGCATTTTGCTAGATTCACAGTCAGATGGGCCTCAGCTAACCGGCAGAACAGGGCACGAATACTTTCCAAATGTGAACACCAAGTATCAAAATAAACCACCACGTCATCCAAGTACACAGTGCATCCCTCAAGATCACCCAAAACCTTCACCATCAATCTCTGAAAAGTTGCTGGTGCATTTCATAACCCGAAGGGCATAACATTGTAGGAAGAAAGCCCGTTAGGTGTCACAAAAGCACTGATCTCTCGTGCTCGTGGCGTCAGAGGAACCTGCCAGTACCCTTTAAGAAGATCAAATTTACTCACATACTTGGCCTGGCCCATCTGATCTATGCAGTCTTCCATTCGAGGAAGAGGGAAAGCATCAGGCTTAGTGACTGCGTTAACCTTGCGAAAATCAGTGCAGAAACGAGGCGTGTTATATGATTTTGGCACCATGATAGACGGTGAGGCCCAGCTGGAAGATAACGGCCCTGCAATGCCATGATCCAACATATAATTTACTTCTGCATCCAAATATTTTCGTTTCTCTGGGTGCACTCGGTAAAACCTCTGTTTGATTGGCATGGCCTCTCCCACACCGATCTCATGCTCAATCACATGAGTCCGAGAAGGAATATCATCAAACAGGCAGAGGAAATCCTTAATCAAGACAGACAACTCTTCCCTCTCCTGATCTGGCAAATGGCACAACATAACATCCAATTTTGTTAGTAATTCAGAATTTCTTAAGCGACCCTGCAGCACAGCGGGATCCAACGGGAGAAAACCATCCTCTACCTCCGTCCCCACAGAATGAGGAACACAAACCTCCGACACCCTCCCCACCAGGCATGCAGGACTCACGTTGCTGGGCAGAGATTTATCCTCTTCATCGCCTTTGGGGACCACACGGGTATAATACGGTTTTAAAAGGTTAATGTGGCATAAGTGACTGGATTTTTGCGATCTGGAGTGGAAATAATATAATTCAATTCAGACACTTGTTTCATCACCGTATATGGACCAGAGAATTTAGCTTGAAATGGAGAACTTATAATTGGTAACAAAGCTAAAACCTGATCTCCTTCCTTAAAAACTCTGCATTCTACGCGCCTATCATACAGACCTTTCATTTTGGCTTGCTCAGCCGATAAGTTTTGTTTGGCCATTTGACCTGACACATACAACCTATGCCGAAAAGCGTTGACATAATTAATGAAATTAGCAGGTGGTTCACGGTTATCTAAGTTATCATACAGCATAGTTAACGGGCCACGAACTGTATGGCCAAATACCAAGTCATTGGGACTGAACCCCGTGCTGTCCTGGGTCACCTCCCGAGCAGACAACATCAGCCACGGCAAACCTTCCTCCCAGTCTGCCCCCATCTCTGTACAATATGCGCGTAACAGTGCCTTCAAGGTCTGGTGAAATCGTTCCAGCGCACCTTGACTTTGTGCGTGGTAGGCAGATGCCTTGTTGTGCTTAACATGCAGAAGCTTTAATACCTGAGCGAAAAGGTGAGAGGAAAAATTCGATCCCTGATCGGACTGAATTATTCTCGGAATACCAAAGATGGACATGAATTGGGACAGAGCGCGCACCACTGCCCTCGCAGTTATCGTTCGTAGTGGATAAGCTGCTGGATAACGCGTACTTTGACACATTTTAGTGAGGAGATGAGTGGCACCGGATTTAGAGCGCGTCAACGGACCTACACAGTCAATTATAATGTGCTCGAAAGGCTGGCTCAGAGCTGGAATAGGGAATAATGGAGCTGGTGGAATTCTTTGATTAGGTTTGCCTGTCAGTTGGCACATGTGGCATGTTTTAACATAAGTGGAAACATCCTTCTTAAGTTTCGGCCAAAAAAATGGCGTAAAACCCGATCATATGTTTTCCCCACACCACAATGCCCAGCTTCATCGTGCGCCAGTCTTAACACGGTTGCGCGGAATTTAGCCGGGATCACCACCTGATAAACGGGATCACCAACAAAATTTTCACCGCGAGGCACCCACTTCCTGATCAACATAGAGTCACGCACAAAATAACCCCACAACCTGTCTTTTTCATCCTCCATGGGAAGAACCTGGCTAAATAAACATTTCAATGACACATTGCCAGCTGCTCCCTTACAGGGTCCTCCTGGAAATCGAAAGCGGTAGATCGGCCAACGAAAACGCAGACAGCTCTACCATATTACCCACACCGTTTTCGTCACTCCGCTTGTCACTAGTGGATGGTGTCATGGCACGCGTCACTGCGCACGCCGCAAACCCACCCGAACCGATTATATCTCAGTCTCATTTGATTGACTATCGATTAACGGCACCGAGGAAACAGGAGGTGGTGTCTGACTATTAGCCCACACATGACTACCTGCCACTCCATTAGCCAGTATGAGCGTAATGCCCTTAATTGGCAACGCCGGGCGCACACCAACCTCCATTTCTCCCGTATACAAATCAGAATATAGCTTGATTTTATGCAGTGGTACATTTAGCACTTTCATGCCCATACACAATACAGGAAGACAACTACCCGTATCACTTTCTGGAGAAAAAGTCAATACAGATGCATGTATAAACGAGCCAACAGCCGCAGTGTCACGCAGTATTTTTACCGGCACTATCTCAGTGCTTCCTGTCAGAGAAACAAATCCATCTGACATAAAAGGCAAAAAGACTTCAAGTTGCTCTAACTCCGTATCCACCTCTGTACTTGCAGCACTTAAGAGAGGAAGTGCAGGCATCACTTAAGAGAGGAATTGCAGGCATCGTCATAACTGAGCAAGCACCTTTCGGCTGAACCACTGCTCCACTTTTAGTTTTAGCTTTGAGAGCGTAACAGTCTGCTTTCCAGTGGCCTCTCTTACGACAAAAGTTACAAATTTTATCTGCATTCTGAACCTGAAGACTACGATCTTTTGAAACAAACTAGCCCCACTCATGTTGGTGTCCTGCCCATCAATATAACGTGTGCCAAAACTACACTTATGTGTCAACACATAATCATCCGCAAGCTCAGCAGCAGCCATAGCAGTAGTTACCTTGTGATCATTAACATAAGTAGCAATCACTTCAGGGACTGAGTTCTTAAATTGTTCTAAAACCACCAAATCTGCGAGCTTGTCATAAGTATCCACTTGCAAAGCTATACACCAGCGTTGAAAGTGTGCGTTCAAATCCCGTGCATATTCCAAATGTGTTTGTTTCTCACTTTTTTTCCATGATCTAAATCGTTGCCTATACGCCTCGGGAACCAATTCATATGCTTTTAATACTGCTGACTTCACACCCTCATAATCGTTACATTGGGAAACAGGCAGTGAAGAATATGCCTCTTGCGCTTTACCCGTCAATACGCATTGAAGCATCAAAACGCGAGCAGAGTCCGGCCAATTCGGGCATCAGCTATGCGCTCGAACAATATGAAAACGTTTTCTGGCTCTCTCTCATTAAACTTCGGCAAAAATCTAAGATTACCGAGCACATCAAAACTATCTTGAGCCCGCGCAGGTAACAAAGGACTTCCAATGTCGAATCCAATACTACCTCCTGGCACATTCCCTGATTTTAGCAACTCTAATTTGGCCTGCTCCAAAGACAACTTGGCATGTTCTGTTTGACGACGCATTTTCTCCATTTCTAATTCCTTTGCAATATTTGCATTATGTTTTATTTTATCATGTTCAAGTTGGAGTAAAAGTAGTTCCTTTTGCTGGTCAAATGTCAAAGCACTGTTTGTTGTAAACGACGGAGGTAAATGGACAGCAGAAGCTTGCTCCTTAACCAGAGACTCCGTGGCAACAGGTAACATATCAATTGGCTTTCAAAATAGACTTCACGGTTTCTTTTAATCTTTTATCAGGTATCTCAAATTTATAGTGGTCCGTGATTTTAAGTAGTTGTTCTTTTGTACATTTATCCAAAAAATTGTCCGATGGATTCTCAAAAAACTCCGCTAACTCAGCCATTCTTACCTTCTTGACAAACACGACCTAGCTCCAATTTTGAACACCTTCAAATAAATGCAATAAATAAAACCAATGCAATAAATAAAACCAATAAAATGACGACGCCCCGCACTCGACTGTGCGCCCGAGCGAAAAGGCGTTTGTGGCAGTTTCAGCATGATTTACGCATGGGAAAGCTGATTTAACTCAAGTCTTCATTCAGAAGCATTTTTTCCACAAAATATTGCTGATTCCTGTTAGAATTGAGTCGAAACATGATGTTTCAACACAATATAATGAGTTTTAGTTATGTTCTGTAGATTCACAATGTGTCTGTTTTCTGTGTCTTTTTGGGGCTTTTCAAGGCGAGAAAAGGCGTTTGGGGCAGTTTCAGCCTGATTTACGCATGGGAAAGCTGATTTACCTCTATTGTCCATTCAGAAGCAATTTTTTCTTCGAAATATTGCTTGTTCTTGATATAATGAGTTTTGGTTATGTTCTGTAGATTCACAATGTGTCTGTTTTCTTTGTCTTTATGGGCTTTTCAAGGCGAGAAAAGGCGTTTGGGGCAGTTTCAGGATGATTTAAGCATGGGAAAGCTGAAAAACCTATGTTCTTCAATTTGAAGCAATTCTTCCACAAAATATTGCTGATTCTTGTTGGAATTGAGTCAAAACATGATGTTTCAACACGATATAATGAGTTTTGGTTATGTTCTGTAGATTTAAAATGTATCTGTTTTCTGTGTCTTTTTGGGCTTTTCAGGGCGAGAAAAGGCGTTTGGGGCAGTTTCAGCCTGATTTACGCATGGGAAAGCTGATTTACTTGTTTTCTTCAATTTGAAGCAATTTTTCCACAAAATATTGCTTGTTCTTGTTAGAATTCAGGGGAAACATCATGTTTCAACACGTTATAATGAGTTTTGGTTATGTTCTGTAGATTCACAATGTATCTGTTTTCTGTGTCTTTTTGGGCTTTTCAGGGCGAGAAAAGGCGTTTGGGGCAGTTTCAGCCTGATTTACGCATGGGAAAGCTGATTTACCTCTATTGTCCATTCAGAAGCATTTTTTCTACAAAATATTGCTTGATCTTGTTGGAATTGAGTCGAAAAATGATGTTTCAACACGATATAATGAGTTTTGGTTATGTTCTGTAGATTCACAATGTGAATGCGAAACATGCGTCGCGTAAATCATGCTGAACCTGCCCCAAACGGCTTTTCTCGCCCTGAAAAGCCCAAAAAGACACAGAAAACAGATACATTGTGAATCTACAGAACATAACCAAAACTCATTATATCGTGTTGAAACATGATGTTTCCCCTGAATTCTAACAAGAACAAGCAATATTTTGTGGAAAAAATGCTTCTGAATGAAGACTAGAGGTAAATCAGCTTTCCCATGCTTAAATCATCCTGAAAATGCCCCAAACACCTTTTCTCGCCTTGAAAAGCCCAAAAAGACACAGAAAACAGATACATTTTGAATCTACAGAACCTAACCAAAATTCATTATATCGTGTTTAAACATGCATTTTCTACTCAATTCTAACAAGAAAAAGCAATATTTTGTGGAAAAATTGCTTCAAATTGAAGAAAACAGGTAAATCAGCTTTCCCATGCGTACATCACCCTGAAAGTGCCCCAAACACCTTTTCTCGCCTTGAAAAGCCCAAAAAGACACAGAAAACAGATACATAATGAATCTACAGAACATAACCAAAACTCATTATAACGTGTTGAAACATGATGTTTCTCCTCAATTCTAACAAGACTCAGCAATATTTTGTGGAAAAAATGCTTCTGAAGGAAGACTAGAGGTAAATCAGCTTTCCCATGCGTAAATCATGCTGACACTGCCCCAAACGCCTTTTCTCGCCTTGAAAAGCACAAAAAGACACGGAAAACAGCTGCATTGTGAATCTACAGAACATAACCAAAACTCATTATATCGTGTTGAAACATGATGTTTCTCCTCAATTCTAACAATAATAAGCAATATTTTGTGGAAAAATTGCTTCAAATTGAAGAAAACAGATAAATCAGCTTTCCCAAGCGTACATCACCCTGAAACTGCCCCAAACGCCTTTTCTCGCCTTGAAAAGCCCAAAAAGACACAGAAAACAAATACATTGTGAATCGACAGAACATAACCAAAACTCATTATATCCTGTTGAAACATCATGTTTCTCCTCAATTCTAACAAGAATCAGCAATATTTTGTGGAAAAAATGCTTCAAATTGAAGAAAACAGATAAATCAGCTTTCCCATGCGTACATCATGCTGAAACTGCCCCAAACGGCTTTTCTCGCCCTGAAAAGCCCAAAAAGACACAGAAAACAGATACATTGTGAATCTACAGAACATAACCAAAATTCATTATATTGTGTTGAAACATGAATTTTATACTCAATTCTAACAAGAACAAGCAATATATATTTTTTTTTTTTCTCTTTTTTTATGTGACCATCACCGGCCCTCCCTGGAATCTAATCTTACTTTATTTATTGGAATTTCCTGTTATAAGCCAGAGAGGGACGTGCTACACCTTGGTGATAAGAGGGGGAAATAAATGACAGACAGGAGATAAGACAAAACAAAAGTGAAGTTTACAGACAGGCAGTGCTATTGGAATAAAAAAAACGTGTAAGCTACTGTGTCATTCCTAACACCTTCATCCCAACACCCAACAGTATTGAACACCAGAGTAGTGGAGGACCTAACCGTATAGAGTAGGCTACCAAGAACACAAATGAAAGAAGTATGTGGAGAAAACATGACCTTAGTGAGAAGTCGGACGAATGATTTGGCACATACTAGCAGTTCACATCAGTACTTATCAATGTGACTCGGGAGGAGTTAATAAGGTCTGGATAAAACATGCATGTGTGTAGAACACCGAAACCCAGAGCGTCTACCACGACCCCTCATGGCCAGATCGGCCAGGTGTCCACAACAACCCGGGGAAGTGGGAGCATCGACGATGCCAAACCCAGAGAGCCACCCGGGCCACCGAGAACCACGCAGATCCAACGACCAGGAGGAGAAAGAAACCACCACCTCCCAGGAGGCCAGGACAGGTCCAAGGGGCCAGCGACACGAGGGCCCACCCAACCCCAACCACCCCACCATCCACCCCCATCCCCAACCCCCACCCCCCGCCCACACCCCCCCAGCCACCCCAACACCCGGGGAGACAGGAGGCCACCGCCGCCCATGAGGCAAGACCCGCGAACCGAGCGCTCCCCTCCGGAGGGAGGGGGGACGAGAGAGCGAGGGAGCACCGGGCCCGCACGCAGCAGGCCATCACCGGGCGGCATCCAGAAGGCGACCGAAGCCGGGCCCGAACGCAAACCATGGGGCCAGTGTGGGCGAGGAGAGAAAGGGAGAGGGAAAAGCTGGGGGACGGACCAGCGCCACCATGAATCCGACAGGGAGCCCCACCCCACCCACAGAGACAACCGAGAGCACGGGCGAGAGCAGGCCGAATCCACCAATCAGGGAGCAGCAACCGCACGCGCCGACCCACTCACCCAACCCCCGGCCAGCAAAGAGCCCACCACCAGCCCCCCGACCATACTGACCAGCCACCACATCCCCAAAACACAGCTGCCGTGGCACCGCCACTGAGGCCACAGCATCAGGGGGCCCACCATAGCTGCAAGGGGACCCCCCAGGCCCCCAACCTCCCCCCCTCGCAGCCCCGAGATTCGAGGGGGCCGGGTCCCACCAGAATGGCCATTAATTTAATTTAGTGATCCCAACCTATTTATGGGCTTCCCCGGTTCCAGACGAGGAAGCCTATCACCCAAAACGTGGTTCGTGCTACCCTGTGTGTAATGTGGTGCATTAAAAGTTGGAAGGGCAGGAGAGGCTGCAGGGGAAGAACAGAGGGCTGCAGGATAAGGGTACCTGCAGCCAACCCTAATCCGAACCCCCAAGCCACCCCAAACCCCCCCAAAAGCGTGAGTGTGTTTACTGTATTAAAATTGAAGAGCAGGGGGGGCAAGTGGGTGGGAGAGGGGGAAGACTACAGTGCCCTGGAGCACTGCAATTCGCACCACCAAATCTCCCACCGTCCTCACCCCCACCTGTCTTCAAAGCCCTATGTGTTGAGTCCCTATATGTGCCTAAATGTGACTATGTATAGTGAGGTGCAAGATATGTGAAGTGCACATTAAGAGGCAGTCTGGTGTGGACCCGGCCCATGGGAACAGAGCCGCAAGGGGAGTAGACGAGATGGGCATAGCTCCTGGAGCACTGGGCCCCCAGGATCAAGAGGCCAGTGGCCAGGGAAATCCCACACAAACCAGCAGGCCCCACCAACACCATGACCCTGAAAGCTGCAGCCTCAGAGCAGGGCCCCAGCAGCCATGCAGAATTAGAGATGCAGCGACCAACCAGCACAGCCGAAAGGATCGACACGCACTTCACCAGCCGGAGCCAGATGCGCCAGCCCGCGCCGCCCGGCAAACAATCCCCACCCGGCGGACCCAGATCGCTCCCCCAAGCCCGGGATGCCCCCTTGTGTGCGAGGGAGGCCCCCGACCCACCGTAACACTGATCCGCCCCACCACCCCCAGCACGAGGAGACAAGCTCCGCTGGGAACGGAGCAAGCCCCCATCCGGCTTGGCCCCATCACAGCCCAGGAGCAGCGTCGGACCCGGATCGAGGATCGAGCAAGCTGAGCTTGGAACTCCAGTGGTGATATGCGGGCCCAGGCGATTGCCTGAGCACGTGCGGGCCAGAGCACCCACACCCCCCAACACCCCCCAGAAGAGAGCCCCGGCCCCCAAGCCAACCCCACCAGCGGCGAGGACCCCAGACACCCCGGGGACGGGAGAGGGGGGAGGAGGAGCAGGCAGGCAGGAGAGGAGAGAGGAGGGGACGCGGGCAGGAAAGGAACCGGGAAGCACCCTCCTGCCCCACACCCCCAGAGCCAGCCAGACCGTCACGAGGAGATAGGGGCAACCACCCCCCCCCCGGACCCCGGAGAACAGCGAAGGCCCAGAAGCCATAGGGCCCAACAGGAGAGACATCGGACACATCCACCCCCGGGGGGAGTGGCCACAGCCGGGCAGGCCACTCAGAATCGTAGCGCAACACCAGGGACAAGAGGAAAAGTAATCCCCTTGTGACAGCACCCAGCCTTTGGATTCCTTGGATCCATCATTCCTTAATGAAGAGATGGTTACTCAACTGCAATATAAGAGAAGAGGAGACAAGTTAGGGATCAGAACAAAGGCACAGAGAGAATGAATATTTTCTGGAACAGCTCAAATTTATGAGGGGGGTCGGCATATGCTAACAGACAAGAGCAGACTATGAAGTTATATTAAGAGCTCTAATAAATAGAGATTTTTCTTCTGCCAAAAAATGTAGGACAATGTTTTTAAAAAAAAATAAAAAATAAAAAAAACAAGAATAGACTATAGATTTATACTGAGAGCTCTAATAAATGCAGACCATTTTTCTGTAAAAGATGTCAATTGGTTCTTTCGGGAAGCAGATATTTTCTCAAGTGAGATATGCTCAAAGAGGAGGTTTAGCCAATGGGTAATGTTGATTGCTCTCTTATCCTTCCAATTAACCAAGATGGACTTCTTAGCGATGGCGAGAGCTACAAGCGTGGGTTGGAGGTGAATGACTGGTACTGTCGCTGTAGTAAAATCGCCAATTAAGCATAAGTTTGGAGATTGTGGGATCCTGCAGTCCAAAATAGAAGAGAGTTTCTGTGTTACTGTTGCCCAGAATTGAAATACAGGAGAACATAGCCACAGTGCATGAAAATAAGTATCAGTAGTTTTTTGAGTGCATTGGGTGCACAAGTCAGACTGTGAGAAACCCATTTTATATATTTTATACTGTGTTACGTGTGCTCTGTGGAGAACCTTAAATTGGATCAGTTGTAGGTTAGTATTTTTTGTCATGCTAAATGTTTTTCCACAGATCTGAGTCCAAAAATCATGGTCTAAGGGCATGGATAAATCTTTCTCCCATTTTCGGATTGGTAAATGTATAGAGTCTGTCTTTGAGAGGAAACTATACATTTTTGAGAGAGGTTTTTCTTATTTTTGGGGAACAATTTGGTGATGTATTTGATAAAGTCAGGTGGCTGTAAATCAGGTGGCTGAGAGGTGGACTGAAGTGTTGGGATTGTCTTTGTAATTGTTTTCTTTACCTGCAGGTATTGGAGAAAATTTCCATTCCTTATTCCAAAGGTTTGGAATAAGTCTGTGTATGTCATAAATATGTTATCTTGGAGGAGGTGATGGAGATGGGTGACCCCCTTCTCTGCCCATGTACTGAGATAGAGAGGGGTTTTATTGTTTACAAAGTCTGGGTTGTACCAGATTGGTGAGAGTATACTGGGTTGAAGTGGTGAATCTGTGATTTCAAGGGCTCTCCACCATGCAGACAGTGTGGAGGCGATCAAGGGATTCTTGAAGCAGGAATGTTTTTTAAGAACAGAGGTGATAAAGGGTAGATCAGCGAGTTTAATATGGTTGCAGTCTAACTGTTCTAGTTCCATCCAGGAGTTATGTTCTTCCTGTGGATGGATCCACTTGATAAGGTATTGTAACTGATTAGCTAGGTAGTAATGCAGAAAATTGGGAGCCTCCAGTCCACCTTCAGACTTATTCTTCTGGAGAGTAGCCAGGCTGATTGTAGCCTTTTTGTTCTTTGAGTAGAATTTACCGATAGCTGAATCTAATGTTTGGAACCATTTTGTTGTGGGTTTAAATGGGATCATGGAGAAGAGATAGTTGATTTGGGGTAATATTTTCATCTTGACGGTAGCTATTCGTCCCAACAGTGAGATAGGAAGGTTATTCCAATGGCTCAGATCACCACACACTTTGTCCACAAGTGGTGTGAAGTTCAAGTGGACAAGATCTGAGAGTTTGGAGGAAATATTTATGCCCAGATATCTAATGTTGCCTGTAGGGAAAGAGTAATGAGTGTTTTGGATTGCAGGATTCCATGAGCTCTCTGTTAATGGCAGTATAATTGATTTTGACCAGTTGATGGAGTAATCTGATAGGCGTGAGAAGGTTGTGATGAGTTTACATACTTCCTTCATTGATGTTTTGGGTTTTTCTAAATAAAGTAAAATGTCATCCGCGTATAGATTAATTTTGTGTTCAGACTTCAGAGAGCAGATACCTTTGATACTGTTGTTCTGACGTACCGCTGCAGCCAATGGTTCGATAAAAATTGCAAACAGTAAGGGAGAGAGTGGACATCCTTGTCTAGTTCCCCTTTGCAAAGTGAAGCTTTGTGAAGTGATCCCATTAGTCGTGACAGTAGCTTTAGGTGAGTTATACAGAGTTGAAACCCACTGGATGAATGAGTCACCGAAACCAAATTTATGAAGTACAGAGAAGAGAAAGGACCAGTTAACTTTGTCAAAGGCTTTTTCTGCATCAAGTGATATAACGATCGCTTCTCTGTTGCAGCGCTGCGTCAAATTGATCAGATTTAGAAGCCTTCTAAAGTTGTTAGTGGAGTGTCGGCCTTTAATAAATCCTGTTTGATCGTTGTGAATTATAGCCGGGATAATTTTCTCCAACCTGGAAGCGAGTGCTTTAGATATAATTTTGATGTCAGAGTTGATTAGCGACAGAGGTCGATAGCTAGCAGGCTGCGTAGGGTCTTTATCTGGTTTCAATAATAACTTTATTGCAGCTGTGTTCATGTGAGCGCTTATATAGCCTTTATTTTTAATCTCCATAACTGTTCTGAAAAAAAGGGGTGCTAGCATTAGCCAGAAATGTTTGAGAAATTCAGCAGGGAAACCATCCGGACCAGGTGCTTTGCCTGCTGACATACTATCTAATGCACATTGTAATTCACTGATAGTCATTGGAGCATCTAAGATGTCTCTGCATTCAGATGTTAGTTCAGGCAGCTTTAGATTGTTGAGAAATGTGTGAATATCGTCTTTGTTGGGGTTAACTGTTGCTGAATATAGCTTGTGGTAATAGCTATAAAACATCTGATTGATTTCTTGAGGAGATTGAGTATATTTGCCAGTAGGATCCTGTATTGCTGTTATAAAAGATTTTTCTCTGTTGCGTTGTACTAAATTCGCAAGAAATTTGCCTGATTTGTTGCTATGCTCGAAATCATTGTATCTCAGTTGTTGTAGTAAAAAATCTGTTTTCTTTGATAAAATGTCGTCGAGGCATAACTTTGCATTGTGTAACTCAGATTGTAATTGCTCGCTTGGATTTAATGCATAATCCTGCGAAAGTTGTTTAATTTTTTCCTCAATATCTGTCTCCATTTGTTGTTCCTTTCTTTTCTTGTATGAAGAGTACGATATTATTTTACCTCTAATTACGGCCTTCCAGGTTTCCCAAAGTAAAAAAGGAGATGAATCTGGAAAGTCATTATTTTCTAGAAAGTCTGCCCACTCTCTCCTTACCATTTGATCAAATTCAGGATCTTTAAGTAGAGATATGTTGAAGCGCCAAGTCTGAGGAGGTTTACGGTAAGTGTCAGTTTGCAGACTGAGGGATATAGGTGCATGGTCACTGATGATGATTGGGTGAATTCTAGTGGTAATTTTGTGTGTGATGGAGTTATTTGAAAGAAAAAAGTCAATTCTTGAAAATGACTTGTGTACTGCAGAAAAGAAAGTATATTCCCTTTTTGTTGGGTTTTTGAGTCTCCAGATGTCATCTAGTCCAAAATCTTTCATATAGTCCCGTATGGTTAGGACTGATTGTAATTGTTTCGTCTGCACTGGCATGTTCGATCGGTCTACAGAGGGATTTAAGACTATGTTAAAGTCACCTCCGATAATAGTAGTTGAGGTAGCATTTAAGTCTGATAAATGAAAGAAAACTGTATGAAAGAAGGCTGGATCATCACTATTGGGAGCATACAGATTGGCAATTGTGTATTGTTTATCAAAAATCGTTGCTTGAATAATAATGTATCTGCCCTCTGGGTCTGTTATCAAACAGTTTAAGGTAAACGGGACTCTCTAGTGGATTAGAATAGAGACTCCTCTTTGTCTACTATTATAA
Organism: Synanceia verrucosa; assembly: GCA_029721515.1. Taxonomy (NCBI): domain Eukaryota; kingdom Metazoa; phylum Chordata; class Actinopteri; order Perciformes; family Synanceiidae; genus Synanceia; species Synanceia verrucosa. The sequence continues at coordinate 24,510,384 of CM056554.1, read as the reverse complement.
CAAGATGAAAATATAATATTATAATTTGAATCTGTAAGAGATTTCTCTTCTGATTGTAGTAGATGTGTCTCTTGCAAAAGAAGAATATCTGCTTTTAGTTTAGAGACATAGTCCAGGATTTTAATTCTTTTTGTCTGTGAGCGTATGCCATGTACATTCCAGGAAACTAAGTTTAACTTAGACATAAGAAGAGACGATGTTCAGACACTGAGTTAGTGACAGTGTAATGTAAATAGAATGTTGTGGTTTGTGAGCTGTGAATGTCAGGATGGTGGGGTGTAAGGTATTGCTTAAAGACCATGTAGGTGTTAGGGACAGATGTATACAATGAGTCATGATATGTATCATAAAAAGGCACCATAAAGCCTGTGAAACTAACAACAAACACATTGTGACACAGAGAGTCATGACAAACAGAGAGGGTACACAGGGTGAGAGGGGGGTAGAAGGAGTGAGTGTGAGAGAGAGGGAGAGGGGTACATGGAGATTTAACACAGAGAGGGGAAGAAAAAAGAGTAAAAGAAGGAAGGGGATCCCTAGTGGGGGGTGACATTTGGTGAAGGTAAACATTTGAAACTTGTGAGATGTGATTGCTTTCTCTATATACTTTAAACTAACGAGAGATATATTTAGAAATCTGAGCCATTTGTTTTTGTGGTTACTTATCGTTTCCCTTAGAAGAGCCAGGGGGTGATGGAGGATTCCCTGTACAGCTGGCCATCTATGTAGAGTTTGTCCACCACAAGTGCAGTCCGCTTGCCTCGCTGTCTGTGTTCTTTCAGAATAGGAAACAGGACTTTGCGCCTCTCATTAATTTCCCGTGGAAACTGGTCATTCATCCCGAATGGTTTCCCTTTCAGCTCCCGTCCTTTGCTCTTGACGAGTTCTTTTTGTTTAAAGTGCTCGAATTTAGCGATGATAGGACGGTGGCGGTCTCCTCTTCGGGGTCCAAGTCGGTGAACGCGGTGGAAAGTGATGTTATTCACAGTCTCTTTCGGGATTTTAAGAGCCGAAGCCATGAAGTTTTTAACTAGGGACTCTGGGTCATCCGGTGTAGATTCTGGAATCCCTGAGAAGATCAGATTGTCCCGCATGCTCCTCGTCTGTATGTCAAGGACGGTTTCCTTCAGAGATTTATTCTCTTTTT